>PVKS010007950.1:0-70529 GCA_004027875.1 Aplodontia rufa | reverse complement strand
AGCCGATGTCATTCCTCCACAAACTATCCATTCAACGCATGAGCTCTTCTGGGGGAAAATGCAAAAGGTAAAATTCAAGGTGGATATCCATGATCTGGTTTTTCCCCTCAATAACAAAGTTTATATCCACTGATTGATAATGTTTTGATAATGTTTCTCCCTCAACTGTATTTCTATATTCTAATAAAAAAAAATAAAAGCATGGTTCTGTTCTAAAAAAAATAAATAAATAAACAGTATAGTGGTAAATGTTATTCAGAATTTAAATTTACTAATATTTTTTGTATTGCCAATTTCTTAAAATATTTGAAGAGAACCAATTACTTTTTTTTACAGAAACAAAGTGTGTATGATCAGTTAGTTTAGTCCAGTAAAATTCATGCAAGGAATTTTTAAAAAATATAATCATGATGAACTAATGGTACTTCTCATTATAATGAAAGGAGCACACTGGACTGGACACACATTTCTAGTTAGTTTTAGTGCTTGGATTCTGGATGGTCTTGTATTTCAACAACAATTCCTATGCATTTGAAAGACACCCATTCATCAGCTGCCATTAGGATATATTTATACACTTATTTTATGAACACTAAAACATGAATAATTTAGATTTCTGGGACTGAAGTGATGGCTCAGCAGTTATGGCATTTGCCTGGCATGTGCAAGGTTTGAACCCCAGCACAACAAAGTGTCAGAGAAATAAAAAATAGATGAAAAAATAAATAAAGTTGATTCTGTCTTTCTCTCTCTCACTGTTCATCTCTCAAAAAAATCACATATCCATGATCTACAAAATAAAAAAATTAAAGATGTTGTTAATATACTTTTCTGAAAACATATTATAAGTTAATTACTGTTGAGAAGTTCCTCTTTCTCTATTTATATGCTATTCTGTAAGAACTTTAATTTTATACTTATTCACAAATCATATTGGAATCAGAAGGTATTATTTACAGTCTTATCTACAAGCTATAATGAAGTTTTTAATTGCTATGGTGAAATATTTTAATAAATTCAGAGTGCTGCTAAGATGGATATATAGGATTAAATATCTTTAGAAGCTATAAAGTGAATACTGCATGTGTATTATGTGTGTATTAATATTATGATTATGTTAAATCATAATATTATCCATAATGTGAACAATTTTCTAAATTTGTTGTGATTCCTGAAAGAAGTTCTCACACAACTGAAAGAAAAAGTAATCTGTGCTTAGATGGTTCAGGAAATAATTAATTATTAATTTGAATGGGTAACTTCAAAAGATCAATTATCAACTTAGATCAGAAGTGAAAATCAAATATCTTTATTAGCTTCTTTGGATTTCTACTCCTCTTTTGGTCTCTTATGCTCTCTAAATTTTAACACTAATTTTCCCCAACAAATTTGACATATGACTTCAAAAGCCGGAACTTTTTGTGTTTGCTTATTTGCATTCTCCTGAATTATTTATTGAACTACATAATAAGTTCAAAGATTTGTAACCAGTAGATCCATGTTATACTTCGTTCACACTTCTACAGCATTATAATTGGCAGATTTTTGGAAAGTACATTAGTTTCATCATCTTATTAGAACATCAATCAGATATACCACACTTACACCTTCCTGCCTTTCAGGATATATTGCATGATATTTTATTAATTGCCTCTTGTAAGAATGATGATTAAAAAGCAAAGGATTCAGAAACCTGTAGATTTTCAAGAAAGATAAGTATGGTGAATATTGATAAACAATAATTGTAAAGTTTCAGGAAATTCATTTGCATGAATTTGATGTTTTCAGAAATCCAAATGAACAAATAAAAAATTATTGGAATTCATTGTTTTTATTTTTTGGCCTTTGTAATTATTAGTAAAAAAATTGATAATGATTATAAAAAATATTGTCCATGGTGAAATGACTGACAAATTGACTAAATTCCCTTTACTACACTAAAGCTATGAATTTAAAATCAATTATCTTTCATGAGAATTTGGTACCCAGATATTAGAATCATTCACTTCTCAATGTTAGGGAAGTTTTAAAAAATCTTTACTAACACTTAAAAACAAGACAAAATAACAACAAAATGCTACTAGTTGTACCTGTCAACCTTTCACCTAGAACAATAATTCTCAATGGGATAAATTTTGCCACCCTGTGAATATGTGCAATGCGTGGGGACCTTTTTGGTCATCACTACTCCAGGACCTGGTATGTCCAGAAGTGTCACTGGCATCGAGAGGAGAGAAGCCAGATATCATTAAATATCCAACAGTGATCAGGACAATGCCCACAAAAAATTATATGTCTTGTATTTTCAGTAGTATAGAGGTTGAGAAACCTTGATTTAGGGGTATGTTTTATTGATCAACTATAATTTGGTGAAATTTGGGCAATCAGCTAAAAATAGTTAATTTCACTATTTTAAATAATTCAATGTGATAAAAATTCCTAGTTATTTAAGGAAATTTGAGCTGCATGGTACATTCCAAAGTGACACTGAAAGCCAAAATAGATGGACCCTAAAATCAATGAATAGATTAGTAACTTTATTTCATGTCTAATAATGAATAACATTTTATGCTTAAGACAGAATTGAGAAAGCACACAGACCTTTTAGAAAGAGGAATTAGTTGTAATTAATAAAAGTTTTTTAAAAATGTAGACACTCTGTCTTTGATTATAGTTTTTCCAATCAGAATTTCTACAGTTTTTTAAAACTTTTAATAATTACAAAAATATTATTAAATTAAATGTCATACCCTATGGGGGAAAAATAAAGAGAATTGTTAGAACCTTTTGTCTTTTATAACAGAATACCAAGGACTCAGTGGTTTATACACAACACAAATTTATTTCTCACTCTTCTGAAAGCTAGAAAGTATAAGATCAACATGTTGGCAGTGTGTGATAGTTGCTTCCTTATTCAAAAACAGTAACAGTCTTCCAGTTCTGTATTCATATGGTAGTAGGGACAAGGAAGCACTCTGGAGTCTCTTTATTAAGAGCACTAATGCCATTAATCCCATTCATGTAGGCTCTATCCTGTTGACCTGATCACCCTCTGAGGTCCCATCTCCTAGTACTGTCACAGGACAGGTTAGAATTTCAGCATATGCAGTTTATAGGAGCACAAACATTCAATCCAAAATCAGACTTCCCATAGCAATTTGTCTGACTTATTCTCATCCATCACTATCAGTGCCTTCAGAGAAGAGGAGAATTGTTGAATGAGGATAAATTTGAAATGAAGCATCCACTAGATAGGCCAGTAAAATGAGTATTCTATATCCTAAGTAAGAAAATTTAAAAATTTTAAAAATCCCTCCTCTGCTTTTCTGGTCTCCATACCAGTCATTTGTCATTTATTTATTTTTCTTTTATTTTGCTTTCACTTTTCTTTCTTTTCCCTTTCTTTCCCTCCTCTCCCTCTTCCCCCTTCTTTTCTTTTTTCCTTCCCTCCCTTCAGTGTTTATTAAGTAAATACACTGAACCAGACTTTCACTGTTTCTGTCTCTCCTGTTGCTCTTCTCCTGGAATATTTCAGTCTTTGAATGAAATGTTCTATTTCTTTAGGAGGATAGTAAAACTATCAAAATCTTTCAAGTTATGAATGATGTAGGAAACATGAGACACAGAGAGAACAAAGCTACTTTTATAATATTATTCTTTCTTTTTAGAAAGATTCAGATTTAAAATTAATGTATGTTCAAAAATAAAAGGGAAAAATATTCTTATACTTTTTACTAATACAGTCTGAGAAAGAAAGCCAGGAATACATGTTACAAGTACAGAGTCTTACTTTTCAGGTCTTCTACACTGTCAACACACTTTATGCCACTACATTACCTCTAATTACTGTAATTTGGTACAAGATCTGGAAAGTTGCTACCATGATCTACACATTTATGAACCTAAAATGGACTGGGATCTTGAAACTGATCAGACTTATTATTTTATCCTCATTTTTTCCAGCTTCCAAAACAAGTTCATGTGTTCTCTACCCTTAGTCCTTAAATCATTCTCCTCTCACCTAACCCTCAGCATATATTATTTTTATCATTCATAGAAAAAGCAAAGGCCATCACCTAAGGTCTTTCTCACCATGCTGACATCATATCTCTAAATTTGTCTTTCTCTGCTGATGTGTCCTCCCTTCTAACTGGTTAAAATGGATGAGCTGCCTTCTTTTAAAGACCTGTGTTCCTATGAGAATAATGGATCCGCACCACTGCATGTATCTCAAAAAGGCTACATGATTTGTTATAACCTCTCCTACATCTTCAACCACCACTTCCCTTCTACATAGGTCCATAAAATTTCCAGTTGCCAATCAGCTTTTATTACCAATATCTTTATTCTACTTCACAGTTGAGTATTTTTTAGGAGTGTCTGGATATATATAGTTTCATTTTTTTTCCAGTCACATTTCCAACACACCAATTGGGCTTTTACTCCCCAATGACACCTAATTTTCTCTCTTTAAACAATGTAACAAACACCAAATGAGATAGTTACAGGGTCATTAAGATTCTCCAATAAAAAAATGTCTTATATCTTTCTGAAAGCACCTGGTCACAGCTAATTAAAATATGTGCAGAGTCAATTAAACCAAAGTGATCCACTCATAAACCTTTAAATAGGATTCAAATACTTAAATAGTAAGATTCAAAAAAACAAACTTTATCATTGAGCAGTAGTCCTCCATGATTATCTTCCTTTCTTCCTTAAGTTTAGGCAATCCTTTATAGTTGCATGCAATCAAAAAGCTTGACTGAATCAATTATAATGCCTTTCATGTTGCTAGCCATAATAGCGGAGACTTCAATTAGCATCAGACTTAGTTTCTCAACAGCATTTGCCACCACTGATTGCTTTTGCCTTATAGCCACACTCTCTTCACAATGTCTACATTTCTTTAGTAGTTGCTTCTCCTTGGTGTCTTTCCTTTGTAACTCTTTCTTTGAGGGATGATTTTCCATCTGTCTTTGACATTTCTGTACCTCTTATGTGTGAGGTAGAAGCTGTCTTTTGTTTGAATCTACTTTTCCAATGATGTGATGGTCACACAGCTAATACCCTTTGAAAATTGGGAGGGTGTCTCACTTTGAAACAAAGGGCAGGCATTCTTATGATACAGTATAGTATTTTAGATAACATTTCTTTCCAAAAAATAGTGGGAAAGAATTATTTCTAAAGGGAAATAAGTCTTATGAGTTTGTCCAGTGAAAATGTTGGGACTATTTGCACTGATCTGTAAGAAACAAGGGTAAGAGGAACCATAGCAAATATGCTGTTATGGTTGCTGCTTGCAGAACATGAGTCATAGGTCTGTATTTTTTGGTATAGGAGCCAGAGTCTCATGTCTTCTGAGAGAGTTAATGAAACTATGGCAGGTTAATTATAAACTTTCAAGAAGGGTCAGATTCTTTAGAGTTGTTGATATTCTCTCTTGATTATATGGTGAAATTAGCCTCACTTATAAATTGTGGCCTTTTCACATTATTGACTCCAAGATTTATATAAAAAACAGAAGAAAGATCAGTGGAGTAGACAAAGAAGAGTGAAGGGAAAGGAGGAGGAATGGGATAGGGAAAGACAGTGAGATAAACCTGACCTCAATTTCCTATGTACATGTATAAATATGTGTGCATATATATGTACATACATATACATATATATTTACATACATACATACACATAGGTGATGATGAATCTCTCACCATCATGCACAAGACACTAATTTTAAAAATCTGTAAATAGCAGAAAGATCACTGTATTGTGGGACTGAATTAGAATAAATTATATTCTAGGCTTTTATAATTTTGTCAAAATGAATACTAATGTTATGTATAACTAAAAAGGACCAATAAAAAAGATTACCTCTTAGTTCTCTTGAAATTTTACATCTATCCTTTTCTCTATTCATATCCTTGAAACATGTCTAACATTTTCTCCCATCCAAGAAATGCACATTTGTCCCTTTGTTGGGCTTATTTCTCAAATAGTCTTAATTGTGCTTTGTTGTCCTTCAAACTTCCTACTCTACACTCAGTATTTTTTCACAAAATTTGTCTCAATATGTCATTATATATTTATTTGTAGGGGAGAAATGTGTTGTGGTCACTAAGCTTCATTTCTTAAGCTGAGTAAATTCAGGAAATGTGTTTACTTATTCTCAGGGTCAAGCACAGTGTATGACATTGACTAGCTATTGAATATTTCTTGAGTGCATACTGACAGTAACTCTGTTCTTCATTAAAACTCTTCTGAGGTCAGTCAATCTTCCTTTAGTTACAGGAGCTGTATTCATTGTCTAATTTGTTGCTTAAATAAACATGATTCCTTTTTATTTCTGTAATATTCAGAATTTTTTTAAAGAAGAAGCAAAAAAAAAAAAGAAGGGAAAGGAAAGACAAGAAAATGATGCAAACAACTCTAGCTATTCCTTTATTCAAATGTAAGGATTGCTAGCTCCAATGCACATCCATCCAGGATAGTCCCACATGGTGGGTACATGTTTATATATGTAGTAAATATGTCTATATATGTAAGACCAAAGTACAACTCATTTTACTGGCTAAATGGCTAAATGTAAAATGAGTATATCCTGTTCATAATATACTTAATGAATTTCCTTTTATTAAGCATTTTTACTTTTTATAATCTAAATAAAATATAAATGAACTTGGTTGAAATATATTTCTTTGCATCTGCATTTAAATTCTTTATAAAAATCACTTGATGTATGTATTTCCCAATATCTGTCAGCCGAGGATGGCCTGTACTCCAGAAATGATAAAATCCCTGAATTTTGTGCCATGCGGCTGTGTTGGTTGAGTCAGGCTGCAGCATAACAAATTTTTCACATGTTCACCATGATGTACAGATGTCTTCACTGGATATTGCATTCAGACTCTTCAATTTTTTATCAGAGAGCATCATATAGCCTTTCTCCATGACATTCATTCCTCTAAGCAGATCAAACGATGACCCCTAATTTCAAAGCTTCAAAAACCTTTAGAAGAAACTAGACTAGTAGCCAAGAGTCCTTATTATTACCATGTTTCTCTTTGTAAAACTTTGCACTAATCCCTTCCTTTTATATTCATAATTCTACTGCGTTGTGGTTCCTGTTTACTTTCTGTCTTCAATCTTTTCATTGATTCAGCACTTTCAAAACTCTTTTATCTGATATCCACTCAGGCTAAGTTTCACTTCTCTCCCTCTCATCTATTGAAATGCTTTCATTCCTTTCCTACTTTCAATTGTTAGTTCACTAGTTAACTACTCTTAATTCTTGGGTACTC
This sequence comes from Aplodontia rufa, assembly GCA_004027875.1. Lineage (NCBI taxonomy): Eukaryota > Metazoa > Chordata > Mammalia > Rodentia > Aplodontiidae > Aplodontia > Aplodontia rufa. The sequence continues at coordinate 63,231 of PVKS010007950.1, read as the reverse complement.
TTTAATTGAATTTTCAATTAAAGAGATCTCTTTATTTGAAGATTTTATTTCTTATTTATCTCTATAGTACATCATTCTGCCTTTAATTGCTACTAATTCGTCTGTTCTCTTCTTCTACTAGAGTTAGAATCTTAGCTTTATTCCTTAATTGGCAACACACTGCTTTCTAGAAAGAAAATTCAGAGTAAATATTAATTGAATGAGGATAAATAGTAACAGAGATTATGGTACATAATTCTTATATTTGAGCTGTTTGACATTGGTAATATTTTATTGTTTTGACCTACAAAAATGGAGCATGATTCATTTGGTCCAAACTAATATTTATTTCATAGCAGATAACTAATAACTTATATATATATTTGCATTGAATCTTCAAAATCAAAAGTAGAATTTTCAAGGTGAAATCAAAATATTTGGAAATCCAAAATGTAGAAATGGATCATCATTGCTTCACTCAAAAAAAATTAGGTAAAAATGGCTAGCAGTCATGGAAATTAAATCATCATAAAAACCAAGATCTCTAAATTTAATCTAATAAAATCTAAAGATTTACATTTACCACAGAAATATATTGTCACTATCAATTGCTCCTTATCATTATCTTTTTAAATTAGAGACATTATCTCATTTCTCTAAGATGATATAATGAATAAATTGTATTTTACACCTGCAATATAAGACATTCATCCTTATGAGCAGTAATTTATATGTTAAAAATAACAAAGTTACTGACTTTCTTAAATGATATTATTCTCTTTTATGTATTTTTCTTTTCTTTAATGAAAGAAGCAAATCATATATTCAATGTATTTTACATGGTCCTATTGTATAAATTAGTGTAAGATAAAAATGTAAATATTTTTAGATATTTTTAACTAACCAGAGAAAAACTCTCAATAATACAACACCATTTAATGCAACCATATACTACCAGTACCAAAAATTGCCATTGCTTTGGAAAATAAAAATCATCCTGATATTATGTACAACAAGATTGCTCTGTGGTTATATTTCCTTGAAGACTGAAAAATTAAAAACTGCACAGCACTTCATGCTCTTTAAAAGCAGATGATGTATAAGAGCCACTTAAGTTGCAGAAGTGCTACCTGTCATTATATCTCCCTCACCACGGAGAGAAATTAAGCGTTTGAAAGCCATAATGTGCCTTTCACTCGGAAAGCTCAGGCTTTAATTTTCTCTCTGTGGAGTAACTCTGATGTGGTGGTGCCTATCTCTGTGTAATCAGAATATGATACTTTTTCTTTATAAGAGTTAAATATAAAATCCAAAGTTATCTCTTTTTTAATTTGCTTTTATACTGACCATGAAAAATACAGCATTTTCAACCACTTCCATTATGTACTCAAATATGCCAATTTCCTGCATTTTAAATCTTTATAAAAGAACATTAGAAAGGACTTATCTCAAACATCAGTGAGACAGAGTTAGATACCAAAATTGTTGTGAGATAATCTGTGTATTGAGCTATTTAGCTTTTAAAGGAAATGATCCACTACTCTTAAGTTATAGAACCTCTTCCAAAATCATAAAAATAAAGATAGACAAAATTTGGGAAGTAGCATTTTCTAAAATTATTCCATAAGGCTGATCAGACCTTGGAAACACGAGCATAGGTAGATGTTCCTGTTGTAGTATAAGAGCCAGGACCCATGCCTGAGCCACATCTTAGAAAATACAGAGGCACTGTGAATGGATGTCTGATAGCAACAGTTGTCCATTCCCTCAAACATTCTAGGATGGAAAAAAAATGCTACAGGACTCATTTCCTTTAGGGACAGATACCAGATGACTTCCACAGTTTGGTGGATTGGTGAATGTCATCAATAGATCTCGTTCTTATTGTGAGGATTTTAAATAGAATCCCTGTTGTGGTGAGTCACAGTTACCCTTAGCCAAAAGAAGGCAGATTAGTCCAACCAATAAGTAATGATTGACAAAGGAGGGACAAATTTCACCTTAGAATAAAGAAGCAGGCATTCCTAAAAGGAATCTTCTAGAGTTGTGTTCTCAGAAGGAAGCACTACAGCATTGCATCATGCTCATTAGTGAAGGAGCACAACCCTGTGGAGGCTACTTAGGGCAGCTTTAATCACCTACCAGAACCAGAGAGTTCTAGAACATCTCATCAAAGAAGCACTGTTTGACCTCTTACCTGGTTTTACTGGCCATCCACTGACAGCCTGTGTGGAAACAACTCTAGTGCCTGCAGGAGGGTTGTGTAGGAGGAGCAGGACAGGAAACCAAATCTGCTCTAATTCCTTTCCCAGTCCAGATGCACCAGGCCAAAGAGATTAGAAAGCAAGGGAGAAGAGTAATGCTAAATCAACTGAAAATGTTAAGATGTAAACATTCATGGAATTAAATATTTTTTGTTAGTAAAAGGATTTTTAATATCTGTATTATCAGGAAAGCTATTGCCTTGTAATAGTCAACACTCAATGGCAGGGAAGATTACAGCAGTACATACACTTTAAGGACAGTAAGTGACCAAAATGAGGTTGTGTTCTGTGGTAAATATTCCTGTTACATTACACATATACACACACATATTTAACATGTATAACATGAAAATATTTTTCGTAAGTGTTAAATAATATTTTGTGTGTCTTATTTCTTGCAATACAGGGACATTTCATATATTAATATTCTTCCAATTTCAAACTTCTCAATTGAATTTAACAACAAAGAATTGAAAATTGATCTGTGGAAGAAGCATTAGTTGATTGACAGCCTGATTAATAAAAATTCCTTTACTCAAAAAAAATATATATACTTTTTAAGATACAGGGAACATAAAAGAATAGGGAAGGCTTACTGAAATTGTTTCTTGCTTTATCCTTGTGTTTTTCTATCTTCTGTCCAAGAAAGATTATATTATATGCTTCCATAACTTTTTTAGATGTGTCTATACTATGTCTTAGAAGTGGAGTGAATATGGGACATCTAAAGAGATTAGATCTTATTCTTTGGATTTCATATAAATATTACCTTAAAAGAATGAAGTGTCTTTGCATATGTAACTCAGTCAAGGATCTTGAGATGGGAAAATTATCCTGGATTATCTGAGTTCACCCAAACTGTAATCACAAATGTTCTATAAGAAAGAGACTGAGGCATACTGACACTCACAGAGGAGAAGTCACGTGGTCACAGAGAAGATATGATGGGCACCAAAGCCAAGGAATGTTAGCCACCAATAACTGAAATTGGCTCTGTGGATTCTGCTTTAGCTTAGTAAAGTAGATGGATTTCTGGCTCCTAGAACTATGAAAGAATCTATTTCAATTGTTTTAAGCCACACTATTTATGGCAATTTTTTACAGCAGCTACTGAAATCTCATTGTAACTTTTATTTTCTCTCATATATACATACAGAGATGATGTTAATTTCATTGAGTAAATGAATTAAGGCCCCGTGGGAGATAGAAACTTACTTTACATCATTTTGAAATTGCTATTACTTGAATTGAATTCTAAGAATAATACTATTTCATATATGTAAAACATAAACTAAAATGATTAAAATAAAATTAAGTCATAGGAGAACAAATCTTCCTAAGGGTATTTGGAACATTAATATTCATATCATCATCACATTTGTAGCTATCAAACAATATTTATTGAGTATATATACATATAGAATACAAATAGACATAAACTTTGTTAATAAAAGAATACAGAGGCATAGATGACAAAGTGATATTTGTGCCATCCTTGAAGAAAGGGAGAACAGTAAAACAAAATATTCCTAACGTACCCCTTTCTGTTCCCAGTAAGCTAGCCAGGTCCAGAGAACTGTGAAAGCTAGCCAGATCAGAGTGCCTAGATGAATTTTATCTAGAAGGACACTGACTTTCTCTTATATAATGGGAACTAGGGCAAGTTAGTGTTATCTGTAGAAAGCTACTTTCATGCCTGCATGCCAGGAGAGCTGCTGTTAGGAGGCTGATCATACATGGAACAAAGCAAACTGAGCAAATTAATGATGTTTCTGCTTCTGTAGCTTAATCTATAAAACCTCTTCCTATGGTAACTGGTATGAATCAGAACACCCAGGAGAGGAGAAACAATACCCAGGCAGCCATCTCTGGACAAAGTATCATGGGAGAATGGAGATGCTGTTTTCTAGCAGAGCACTGAAGGAACCATGCAAAAAGGAGTTGTTCCCAAAAATCCTGTCACCACTGGATTTTCTGAAGAAGCACCTGTCCAGACCTTCCCACATGATCTCGCCTGTAAGCATTTCCCAATGAACCTTATATTTCATGTCCCATCTCCATGTGTCTTTTTTGGTCTCCTGGTAACCCATCTTACTTCCCTTGCACAACTGGATTTTATAGTATTCTGCATAAAATATTTATGTGAGGAGAAAAATCACTACTCTCTGTTCAGTGTCCTGGGAAGTAAACAATTACGGAGGCACATCCTCTTTAAAAATAGTTTTTTTTTTCCTTCTTATTTTATAGCATCTACTCCAATAAGTAAATACTGAATGCATAAGACATTTGGGAAATCAATAATGCTTTCAGGCCTTCATTTTCGAAACTGTATTTCCACTGGAAAAAGTTAGAAGGTCTTGCAAGGAAATATTATGTGTGGTGTGTGTGTGTGATTCAAATATGTTTTTGCTTGACTTTTACTATGAGAAGTCATTCATTTATATTCATTTTTAAGATATGCTGATATTTGTTTAAGATAAAGATGGTTTTTTCATAAAAAGGATGTTAAGAAAAAAGTAAAGACAAATTTACTAGTTTCTTTTCCATCTTTGAAAATCAACTAACCTGTTGGATGCAGGAATTTTTCCCCTAGAGAAAAAATGTTTGATATGTAAATCACGTCAAATATTTTCCAACATTAGGTGCATGTGTATGTGTATATGTATAAATATATGTAGAGAGAGGGATTTAAAAAGCTACATTCCACAATAATGAGCAAAAAGTGTTGTTTCCAAGTTAATTAAAAATGAGATGATTGAATTGTTACATTGGAGAATAAATTAATTAGTGTTTTTATCTCAAAATATTTTAATAAATGTTTATTATGCTCCCAGCATCTGAATATGCTTGTCAAAGTAAAACAGAGTATAACAAAAGTGTTCCCATGCTTCCTGGCCTTATAAAATGCTGAAATGGGTATGAAATTTTGTTGTCATGCTCTTTATGGATAGTGCTGTTTTCTGACAGCAATTGCATGTGAAAATGTGTTTGAAGTTTTAATTTCGTTAAGACTTTGTTGATGCACTCCATTAATTAGAAGGTGAGTTTATGATAGCTACAAGTTTAAAAGAAGCATTTGAGAAGATGTTCAGTTCTGACACAGAGACCTACCTTGTGGTTTTATTTGAGTATGAGGGCATGAAAAGGCATGTGCATTTCTGAGAAGATAAATTTAGCATAATGGGAAAAAATGGGTTTTTACAATCTGACTTAACTAAACTCAAATTCCAGATCCACCATTTAATATTCTTGAACTTCATTTTTTCTACCTTCAATTTATAGCTAAGTGAAAGATATCTTATGAAGAACAAATAAGGTCTTATGGATCAACATTGTAAAGTGAAATCACAACACAAAAACTTCTCCTACTATAGGAATGTGGACTCAAAGGTAAATACTAGAAAATGTCCCTCACTGGATGAATGGATCCAAAAACTGTGGTACAAATATACCATGGGATTTTACTCAGCAATTAGAAACAATGATATTGCAGCCTTTGAAGGTAAATGCATGGCTGTGGAAGAAATTATGGTGAGTGAATCAACTTGACCCAGAGAACCAAGGGTCAATTGTTTTCACTCATCTGTAGAGGCTGGAACTAGACCCTGGCCATTGAGAAAGGTGGTCTCTTATCATGTGTTAAATCCAGATAAGGTGTAATGTTACACAATCTAATACATTTTTAGAGATATTGTGGGAAGGGGAAGGGAGAGATAAGAGTGGGTAATTGGGGGGGCACTCGGGGGTAAATCTAATCTTCAGAATCTATATACATTTTATATTATTTTGTTAAAAACTTGTATGGTTGCTCAAAAAATAAATTTCTCAATAAAAAATAAAAATAAAAATAAGTTATGAAGTCTCAGAAAAAAAATACTAGAATTTATCATAAATTCAGAGTAAACTTTGTGTACCAGAAGCAGAATGGACTGCCAAAGCAATGAACAAAGGGAAGGCCACACATAAGTGGAGTTCAAGATATCCAGCTGGCTTATGGTAGAAGGTAATAAGAGAACTGCACTGAACCTCAGTTTCAGAACCATGTTCAGAAAGGGAATTCAGGGATTAATTAGAGTGAAGAAAAACCCAAACCCACCATGAAATGAGACTGGAAACACAGGAAGTGGGGATGTAAACTCAGCCTTGTTAATGGGACCTAAATGAAGCACACTTTGGATCTGTTAATTCCATTATCTAACAGTGACTCAGAACCATCCAATATCAGGGTTATTGGAGAATGAAATGGATTCTTTGAAAAACTACAAAACAAGGAATTAGGAAGGGATAATCATTTACCAGGAGACAGAAAGAAAGGAAGGGACACTACTCAAAATGAGCTTGGAAATAAAATAGAAACACATGAAAAAAGCTAACACTAAGAAGGTTTGTTAGCAAAATTTATAACTCAGAAGAGAAATTTTCTAATAATAATTTCAAAAATCTATTTGAAATCTTTAGACCAATTAGGCAGAAATGAAAAAAAATGGTATTGAGTTGGATGTGAAGAATTATACTAGAAGCGCTTACATAAATATTAAAGAGGATTAAGTCAACTATTTGGAAAATGCCAGTTAGATCACATAAAAGCATGTAAATGATTCAGAATGCAGACCCAGAGTGACTTTCTAAACACATGAAATGCGGTTAAGATAGATCAATAAAAATCTATAATAATAATCTAAAAAAATTAATAGATGGAAATGAGAGAATGAAGTGGAACCGATGTTTAAAAACATACTTGTTGAAAATATTCTAGAAATGAGGCAACACAGCAAAAAAAAAGTCTGAATGCAAAGTAGGGCAAATAAGAGTAATTTCACACTATCATATCATAAATAATCTGTAGAGCATCAAACTAAAAAGGAAAAACTTGAAAGCTTCCATACATAAAAGAAATTACTTACAAAGAAATGGCATTTTAACTGATGCAGAAATGTTTATATTAGTAGTACCAAAAATTACAGAACAATAAATAACACTGAATAAAAATATTTATCTTTCTAAATTTAATAACCAGGAAAATCATACACCATGAATACGAGGGTGAAAAGCTGAGATATTTTATATGCAATTGTTTGGTCAGGGCTCATGGTTGCATAGGTCTTAATCCATACATGGCCAACTCCATTCTTTAGGGCCTGAAGTGAAGCAGACCATTATGGAGGAAAAGTGTGGCAGAAGAAAGTGACTCAGGACAAGGCACCAGGAAGCAGAGAGACTCTTCAACATAACAAAATCTAAACCCCAAAGGCACCCCCAGCAGGGACCCACCTCCTCTATTCATACCCTACCTGCCTATAGTTACCACCTAGTTCATCCCTACCTGACTATAGTTACCACCTAGTTCATCCCTATCAGGAGATTAATGCACTAATTAAGTTAAAATTATCATAATCAAATCATTTCACCTCTAAACTCTCTTGCATTGTCCCTTGCATGAGCTTTTGTGAGTCATTTCAATTCTAAACCATAAAAATAATTCATCAATAAGTGAAATCTCAAAAATTTTAGTTTTATTATAGAAGATAATTCAGAAAGAAAGAATGACACACAAAATATCAATGAGTTGAAAATAATGAATTATTTCATGTAAATTATTGTTGGTTGATGATGTTGATGATGATGAATATGATGTATTCACAGACAGAATAGAACTATAACTCTAAAATTCATAATACACTTGGGGAAGCATAAGTAGTTACAGGATGATGTGATCCTTATCACAACTGTGAGGATAAGCTTACTGATTTATTCTAGATTTTATTGGATCCATTTAAGGTGCATACGCAACCTAAAATTCACAAGCAACCCTAATGTGGACAACTTTAAAAAATATATAATGGCAATTATAAATAACACAAGTTCATGATACAAGTTAATGAGTGAAAAACATATAATTAAATAAATGAAGAAAAATGGATTGCTGTTCCAAGAATTCTAGCTAATAAATTTTGAAGGAATCTAGAAAATCTCCAATGGTTGCTGAATGCAGTATATAAAAGTTTTACTTTTTTTGGAAGTGCAATAACTCATTGCAAATTTCTTATTTATTACTAAGAGTAATACAGTAACTTCAAAATGGAAAACACTTCTATATAGTAGTGTAATTATAATTCCATGAGCAAAGTTAACTTTACCAGTGTCATCAACCCTCATCCTATGATTCCTGATATTGAGGTATTAGTTTTGTGGTATCTCTGTTGAAAGTTAATAACCTGAATCGATCTTAATAACTAGTTTTATAAATCCAACTGAAGGAAATTCTATCAAATAATTTGCCTACATGTCCTTTAAAATATGAGAATATAGAAGATAAAGAAAGTCTTAGCAATTGTTCCAGATCAATTGAAAAGAAACATGAGTACTAAAGGCAATTTGGATTCTTTGGTTGGAAACTGGATTGGGAAAAGCTAGTTAACAGGGCATTGTTAAGACAACTGACAAAATTTCCATATAGATATGTAGTAGTATTGCATTAATTAATTAATTAATATTCTTAAGAAAATGTAATCGAAGTAGTAAAAATTAAAGAGGTATGCTATCTCTAATTCCCTCTCAAGCATATTTGAAAAATTATGCAGGTAATTTATAGCATTTGTAGAGATATTATAAATTGAAGTATTATTGTTGTGGTTTGGATAAAAGGTATTCCCCAAAAGCTCAATATGTGATAAAATGCAAAAAGCATGAGATGAAATGATTGGCTTATGAGAGCCTTAATCAGTGAATTAAACTCCTGGATTAGTTAGACGGTGACTGTAGGCTTGTAGGGTGTGGCTGGAGGAGGTGGGTCATTGGGGTTATGCCTTTGGAGTAAGTTTTTTATCTGGTAGGTGGAGTCTCTCTCTTTCTTCCTCTCTGCTTCCCAATCATCATGTGAGTTGCTTCTCTCTGCCACACTCTTCTACCACGCTGTTCAGCCTCACCTGAGCCCCGAGGAATGGAGCTGAATTTCTATGGACTGAGTGAGACTTCTGAAACTATGAGTCCCCTAATAAACTTCGCCTCCTAAAACTGTTCTCATTGGGTCCTTGGTTACAGCACCAAAAAATCTAACTAAAATTATTATATACAAATTTAAAATTATAAGTGCATATTCATACAACACCAACATATGAAAATAGGCAAAATGAAAGGATGGCTAACAAAAAAGTAGAAAATAATATAATAATATGATGTTAGTTAAAAAAACCAAAAATTTCATTACCTAGATTTCCTTCATTGCAGAAGAGAGTGGTGGAAGAAAGCAGCCCTGAGCCAGGCAATCAGAAAGTGGAGAGAATTCTTCTCACCAGGGACAAAATATTTCCCCAGTGACCTATCTCTTCCATCCACACCTTGCATGTCTATAGCTACCAACCAGGTAATCCCTATCAGTGTATTAATCCAGTAATGATGTCACACTTTGTATCATTTTACCTCTGAAATTTCTTGCATTGTCCTACACATGAGCTCCTGGGGGACACCTCAGTCTAAACACAACACCATCATTTCCTAAAACTTCTGACATTTGCTAGAGGTGACAGTTTCTTATTTGAGTTGTACCTGATGTACTTTCTGAGAGTCTGAACTGTGGAACATGCACATTTCATTATCAGAGATAATTACAATTCAAAGGAAACTCTCACCATTTATAGCTCTTAAAAAATAACAAACTTCACAAATAATTCTGCCTACAAGTAAGCTACTGACACAAATATAGCATTCCTCCTTTCTGGGAGGACCCCAGATCCAATTTCCCCACTCCTCCTTTCTCTGTTCTCAAATGTGTTTTGCTTTCAGAGTAACAGAGATTGTTGAACAATGTGGGTTGAATATTGATCTCAGAAGAAAAGTCACTTTGTGGTTTCTTAGCTTTACTTCTCTATGAGTCACACATATAGAAAAGGAACATGAGACTGATTTCCATCCTTCATCCAGCAATGACTCAAATTGATCATTCACATCTACCAAACTGGACATCAAGCAGTATCATGCTAAATTGAATGTTTTAGGTAAGAAGTTCCTAATATTTTTCATATATGGATCCACTGTTTTTCAAGATGTGATAACCAAAATTTCTCAATATGCATATATATTCCTGATCTTTATTTCATATGTTAAATGCCTTAAAGGAAAGTTATTACGCTAAGCAACTCATTTATGATCTTATGATTGTACATTTACCTCTTTCATACTTGCTTATGTATGGCCTTTACAATTAAAATTTCTATTGAATTGTTCATGTAAAAAAATTGTAATAACTGGGTTTAAAGATGCCAGGTAGGTAAAAAGCTTATGGAAAATAATATTCTCCAGATGATAAAGTGAGCCACAGGAATAATATTCAAGTCTTCTTTTCACTTTGTGGAAAGGGGGAGTTGGTTTTGGTTGATCACATTTTTCAGTCATAACATTCTAAAAAGAGTTTAGGATGGTTCTATGTTGTAAAAATAGAAGAAATTTTATTTGATAACTTTATGTTGACCCATTCTTCAACTTCTAATGAAATTGTTTTCCTTCACATTTGGATTCCTTTGTAACTTCATCATTTATTACATGGAGGTGAGTTTACCTATCATGTTCTTCATGACATCCTCCAGGTTGCTTTGCGTGTCGCTTTCAGTTTATCTCCTTGGTGAGTGAGTTCCTAGGGTACGATGAGGATTCAATCACTGAAGATGAACATGTTGCTAAACTACCTTGAGCTCCTTTAGGAAAAAAAAATTGACATTTTTACCTTACCTTAATATAGCACATGTTTTGGAGAGAATTGCAGCTTTTTACTATTGCTTGTGGAAGAAATTTATCTTTGAAGTATTGCTGTATAGCAAAAAATATTTATTGCTAGCTAAAAATGCAAAACAATAAAAATAAAAAACAAGAACAATAAAAACACTAGATGAGTAAAAAATAATAAGAAAGATTTACAAATGAGTCAGAAATAAAATAGCATATAATATACTTTAGTTATATAGGAGAAGGAAACAAAGCAAAAGAGACATCTTTTAAGGGGAAAAAGATGTCAATACAGAAAATTCTGTTATTACTAAGGACATGAATGATTCTTTAGCCTCAGTGTTCATTAGAGAAACTAAAAGTTCATGCATTACTTGCAGACTGTATGATGAAATATATTTTAGTATAATCAGTTTTTAAAGTTATCTATTTAAAAACGCATGAAATGAGCTGTACATATTTAAGAGTCATTTTAAAGATTTTTCTCTTATATGTTTCCTGTGTTTGTAATTTTGGCATAAATTACTTTTCCTCACCATGCATGTGATTAAAATATTAATGGAGATTTTCAATGATGCTAGAAAATAAATTATGTGATCTGATATGCCAGTAGTAAAATCCAATACTTTCTATATTATTCCTATTAGTATATCAAATAAATAGTAAGACTAAAAGACATTCTTTAGAAAGTAGAAAAGCAACAGGTATACCTATTTTTAATAGGGTCCTAGAATACAACACATTCAAACTATCTGCATTTTATTCGAACAGAGTGAGTATTGCTAAATGAAATAATATACATCTAAAGTCAGTTTATAGCATAGTTTGTCAAAGTTATTTACACAGCAAATGTGAGGAAACAACTAACACTATATCTTCTAATGTATATATGTATTTTCTTTCTTTTTTTTCATTTAAAGCAGTAATATAAGATCCTGGTGATAAATCATGAAATTTATTAAAACACATGACTGAATGTGCTTTTAACATTTGTTATTAGTCACTTTTAATACTTGCCAAGCTTAATCAAAGGACTTTACACTTTTCTCTCACTTCTTCTGTCAGTGTTCATATTCATCAGCTATAGTTAAAAAACTAAAATCAGGGCTGGAGTCGTGGCTCCGTGGTTACTGCACTTGCCCAGCACGTGTGAGTACATGGGTCCAAAGCCAGCACTCACGTACATAGGTAAGTGTCAGAGTAATGAAAGCCATGTGAAAAAAAATCAATAAAAATTGATTGCCTTTGTCTCTCTCACTGTCCTTCTCTCTTAAAAAAATTTTTAGATCATAGTATGTTTTAAACTGTGACAGCATGGGGGAATAGTGCAATTATACTTGCGTGCACACATGCGTGAATACTGAGCAATTTCCATGTTTTCATATTATTTGTAAATATAGTACCATGTTAATGTCTTTATTTCATCATAAACATGAATAATAATTTGACTAATTTGTAGTTTTTAAAATGTTTGAACATTATAAATAATACCCTGATAAACATTCTTCTAACATTCTTTGCACACTTCTTGGCTATTTTATGTATATAATTATCAATACATATGAAATAACATAATGTATTTATAATTGTTTACTCTTTTAGAATTAATGACTGTAACACATAATTTGATTTAGTTAATATTTATTAAAGACAAAAATATATTCCATGAAATGTTCTAGTAGCAAGGATATTATATTGAAAAAATAAATTTCTTCCCCTGCTTATAAGAATATTATATTCCAGAGAGAAAGAGACAGACAAAAATTATTAGTAAAATATATAGTACATGCGGTTTTCTATAAAGGGAAATAAGACAGAGAAGTATGTATAGACAGTACTAAAGGAAGGCAGTTTTACCACTGCTTAAATAATGTTTGAATGAAAGCATAAGGAACATAAGGGTATGTGCATGTGGTAACCTGGAAAAAGACAATTTCAACAGGGGGCAAGAAGTGCAAAGGCTGTAAGTCAGTGCTGAAATGTGTCAGGAAACCAGTGCAATAGGAATAGGAAGTGATGAGAGAGTGTTAGAAGCAGTCTCAGTAAGATGTTCAGATGCAGATATTGTAGGGCCTCATGGGCTGTTTTAAATCTTTTTACTTGAATGATACTAGAAACTTGGAGAATTTTGAACAAGTGGTGAAATCTGACTTACAGTATGTCTTTCAAAATGTGGAATTGGAAATAGAAGAGAAACAAGAATTATAGCCAACTGTAGGAGGCATTAAGAAAATTATCAGGTGAGAAATGAGTAAGACTTGGAGTTGTCACAATAGAGGCAATGAGGAGAGGTGACATTTTAATTTTATTTTAATATTAAAACAATAAAATATTGCTGAGTGATTAGAAGTCAGATAGGACAGGAAGAGGATCCTATATGCTCTGATGTTTGGCCTCATTGAATCAAAAGGATGAGGCAACCATGACAATGGAGATTGACTTTGGAACACTGGGTTTGAGACAAGCAACAGCGTCTAAGTTTTGAAAATGGAAAATAAGAGATGGTGATGTTGTGTGGTCACTTAAATAGAAAGAAGTCCGAATTTTATGGGTGAGGTCAAGACTGATGGAAATTTGGATTTACCACTGGAAAGATGGCATTTAATGTCATTAGATTTGAGGTAATCAAGAGATTAAATGTCAAAGAAAAGTAAAGAGGTGTAACCAAGCTTGGAGACCTAGAGACGCAAAATCTAAGTGTTTGGGAAGACAGGACAGAAGAGAGAATCCATAAGGAGGATGCAAACCAAGGAACTTGCAGTATCCTTATGGTGTCACTATGCACACTCAGCAATCTTCAAATTCTGCTTGTTAGTCAGAACATGATTGACATAATTCACTGCAAATTATTTGATAATATTTGATAAAAATGTTTCATTATTTCTTTAAATTATTTCTAAAGGAGTATAATACATTTCTCATTTTATAATTTCTTAAAGGCAAATTTTATAGGTAGTATCTTAATGATACAAAGAGGAAACAAGCTAATTTTTAAAATATAAGTAATAAATAGTGTCTTAGTCTCTACACTGTATATTGTATGTATGATATAAAGTGTATTTCACATTGATTCTTAGAAATAGTGTGCAATAAAAGACTATGTGTTATGGGGCATTAAGTTTACTATAGATAACAGTTATGTACTTTATATTTTTAAAAGGTGAAGAACAGATTTTGAAAGTTTTCTCAAAAAGAAATGGTAAGTGTATAAGGAGGAAGTAGGTTTACCCTTATTTAAGCATTACGTAGTATTTACATTTATAAAGACATCACATGGCACTACAGTAATGCATATGATTTTATGTATCAGTTAAAATAAAAGAAAAAACAAAAGGACAATTTGTTATCTTTGAATAAAAAAGTCAACACACTATTTTTAAAATACGATATCATGTATACAACCATATTAAGTGGATTTTTGAATTATATAGCTGGAACTCATTCTGTGAACTATAAAATTTTAATTTTCCCAAAATATTATTTAATGTTAATATAATTTTAAGTTCAGTAAAGCAAAATATACTCACTAAGAATTTATCTTATTTTAATCAATTTAATTTTCTGATTTTAAACAGTTTTAAATTTTTCTAATTATAAAATGACTCTCTAGTTTTTTAATAGTTATTTCAAGATGTGATGAGTTTAAAATACATTCTCAACTACGTCATCACCCTGCATCTCCTGGCCTAGTCTATCTGAACTTACCTCACTGTTTTGGAATTTTGTTGGTTAGATTTTAATGTTTATTTCTCATATATATTTCAGTTCTGCTTTTGAAACATGGTCCAGGTTAACTGAAAAATTGAAGCACTATGTTTACTGCATACTCCCTTTCTCAAAATTTCAAGTTCACATTTTATTCTTCTTCCTCCTTCAGACTCCGTCTCCTGTGTCAAGTCTATTTCATTGCTTTAGCTCTGTGAATTCCCCTCCTGGCTGTCAGAGTTAAGGACTTTTCTTTATTGACTTCTAAGAATTTTAAGGTGGTTTCAGGTTTTTTTTTTTTTTTTTTGTCTTTGTGTGTGTGTGTGTGTGTGAAAGAAAGAGAGGGACAGAGAGAAAGGATTTATCCCCAGTCCTCCTCTATGTAGAACTATAGTTGACAGTTGAACCAGGAAATTGTATTATGTTTATTTTTTTGAAGTCTTGTTCAAGACCTTCTTGAAGTTTCTTCCAGGCTTAATATGTGTTTAATGGATTTTCCCACCATGATTTATGGCTTGATTGACCCTTAGGGACTTATGAATGAAAGTAGTCACCTAAAAATCTATCAGATAAAATACTAAAATGAAGCATAGCTGTAACAACAACAACATCCTGTCCTGCCCAGCTCTGTGAGTAGGACACAGTTCCTCAGTGGCTGTGTTTGTCAAATACACATCCTCGGTTGCTTTGTCAATGGTTGCTCTTCTGTCACAGATTGATCACTGAATTTGGTTAGCTATAATAACCTCAATAAGAAGGGTATCTCCCCCTGTTTCCTACGTTCAATAAGGGACACCATTGTCTGAAGTATATTCCAGATAATATTTTTTTTAAATATTGGGAATTGAACCCAGACCTTCTTAACCATTGATCCACATCCCCAACCCTTTTTTCTTTTTATTTTGAGACAGGTTATCACTAAGTTGCTTAGGGCCTCACTAAGTTCCTGAGGCTGGCTTTGAACTTGTGATCCCTCTGCCTCAACCTCCTGTGCCATTGGGATTGCAGGCATGTGCCACCATCCCCTGCTTGTTCCAGATTACCTTTGTTCCACTTCTTTGATTTCTCAGGGCCAATATATACTAATAGATCAGTGGAAAAAATAAGGTTCAGAAAAGCACGTCCATTTCTGTAAGAGAATGTAAGCATTGATTTTCCTTTTAAACAAAGAAAATTACTGGAAATATATGAAGGAACAATGCAGTGTATCTCTATTAGGGTATTTCAGGTGTTGCGTAAAAAATATAAGGAAGAAAACTCATTTTCTTGGACATGTTGTATCATGGGAAGTATTCTTAATATGGTTATTTATTTTTCAATGCCCATATCCAGTTTATGTGAAAGGATAATCTTTGTGAAGAATCAGAGATTATATTAGAGATAAAATATGATCTCCTTTGGTATGAAACAGATAAAAGAAGTGAGAAAACAACAAGTGTTGGCTACAAATAATACTCTGAATAGATTGGAAGCCATCCTGAGTTCAGAAAGATGAGGTATAAATTCAGCAGCATCATTATGTCTACCTGACCTCCTCTTCTCTTTTGAATCCAAATTACCAGTGCTTACTTTTCAGTAGAACAAATGCCAATCATACATGCAGGCAAGGTAAAGTTGTTAGTTAGCAAAAGGCTTACTGATGAATTGCATATATATTTCATGAATGTTGATATTATATTGAACACTTTATATTTATGATTATATGATGCTGAAACAACTTGTAAATAAAGGAAATCTTCAGGAAATTATTTTTATTGTGGGGAGATACATCACAGATCTATAAAAAACTTTAACTTATAAATATTTTGGAAAAAAGTTACATAATGCAATATTAGCAAAATTATATTTCATTGACCAAAGTATATTGGAAATAAAATAACTGTGTAAGTTATTTATCAGTATTTGTTAAGATTTCTAATATATTTACAAAAGCTCTAAAGTTCTAAAATTATTTCATTTCAAACACTCAGTAAAGCTTGGTTATATGTATATTTATTCATTTTACTGTCTTATCTTTTATTTTTACAAAATTCTATCCAAGTCCTGGTGTCTGCTGTGTCATTAAATATCAGGAAGTATAATTAATAGATGTGAGAAGTACCACCTATGCAGGGATTTGGATGATAATTTTTAGAAATGTGAGATTAGGTTAAACACTACATTTTCATAGTGTGTTAGCCTTAAACATTTCTAAATATAATTATTACATTTAGACACTTTATGGGTTTAATATTATATATTCTAGTTCAATTTGCTTTATAGAATAGAATAATGACATTGAGTGTATAAATGTTATCCATTTCAAATGTTTTGTTAAAATTATTTTTAATTTTTCACATTCATTTATATTGCTTTAATTAACAAGAATGTTTTACATGCTAATATGTGCCTTATTCTGTCAAGGCATATAAATGTGTAAAATGTGATTTTTTAACAAAAGAGCTTCAAAATCTAATAGGAGAATAAGGCATGCAAATACAACCCAGTGTTATGAAGTCATTATTCTTTACCAAGCATGCAAAAATTTTGCAGCATGATTATTTAGAGATTGTAAAAGACACAGTTGGGAGCTGTGGTTACTGGTATGCATATAGAATGTTAATATTAGTATCATCTCAAGAGACAGAATTTTAAGAAATATATTCTTTCCTGCTCATCTAATAAATTTACAGTATAGAACATAAATGTGTTTATAAAACATCATTTTGGCATAATGATTTGATATCATTTTTATTACATATTCCTTGTATTATAACCAAGAGAAAAATTGTGCTCTATAGGAAAATAATAAAAACCGCAAATATCATCTTAAATGAAATTGAAGATAAATTAAAACCCATAAAGGACAAATAGATGGCTTGGCTACAAAACTAGAGGGTACATGTTTAGCTTCAGAGAGGTAGAGCAGCTCCTAGGATGCTGTGGACACAAACATCTATTTCCTGTCTCATTTGATTCATACTCTGGAAAAAAACTGTTGAAATGAAGCAAGATGAAAAACAAAGGAGACTCAAACATCAATTTTTAACAATATCTCAGAAATAGACATGACATCACAAAGCTCTATGAGTGATTCTATCCAAACTGTTTCATTGGTTTACCCACTAGAGGGAGGAGAGAACCCCGCTGACTTTCAGTATCCTTTCTCAGCATTACTTATTACTTATCTGCTGGTACACTATGGTTTCCTTAAAGGAAGAGCATACCTAATTAGATGTACCTTCCTTCCTTACTATAAATAATAAAAAAAGAAAATTCCTACATAACAGTCAAAAAAGGAAGGCAACAATCTAAAAAAGAGGTAATAGCTAGTGGTTGCCTAGTGCTTACTGTGTACACAGTTACTAAGCACCAACTATCTCAAGTGTGCAACATGGTGATCATGCAATCTTCAAACATCCCTAAAAGGCAGGATTATTATTCCTATTTTTCATATCAGGAAACTGGGTAAAAGGAAGATGCAATAACTCAACCGAGTTTTACACATCAGAGAAAGATTTGATTACAGGTAGAATGATTTAGTCATTTGCCTCTGGTGACACTATAGAGAATGAATGATAAGCAAAGCTGTGGAAGAAAAACCAACAGAACCTTTTCAAAAATAAGATGCATGTTAAAAGCAGGAAGAAGGGATGCTGCTGAAAAGTTCCCAATGCCATGAAGAACAGGACCGTGAAAGTCACAGAAGGGAACAAGTGTGCTCTGTGTATCAAAGTGAAAGAAAGCACATTCTGAATATAGACAAGAGGTCATTCTTAAGAATACCAACATAAATGGAACAGAAATTTAATAAATGTATGACAATAGAGGTCTTTGTATAAATAAAGGTTCCAATATACATAGTGGTGGTAAATACCACGTTCCAAGACAAATTCACTCAAAATGGTAAATATAGAGATATTGTGTTTGAGTGTGTTGATTTTGATTGTTTTGATTTTGTTTATCACTTTTCACTTACTGTTTGCTTTTTAAAAAGATTTTAGCCAAAACACATCAATTCCATGAAAAGATACTATGAATCAAAACATAAATATGCAAACACAAAGTACAACCACAAACAGATGTACAGTGCCCAGATATGAAGAACAAGAGTGTTAATTCACATACTATAGCTTGAGATCTGTTGGATCTGGTTGTCTCCAGTGAGTTTCTACAAATGTCAAAAATTGGCTTTTATTATTGAGATTATTAGGGCCATATTGGATACTGAAAAATTTAAGCATTAATCATTTAATTGTTTAAATCAAAGACTATCAAGGAATACATATTTCAAAAGAAAAGGTTTCTGTGCATTAAATAAATTGTAAAACATTTACTTTTCACATCAACTCCTCTCTAGGATTAATATCAGGCCATAACTAAAACTATTTACTAACACAGAAGGTGTTTCAAAGGTGGCTATTTTTATACATAAAGTTTTAAAAATGCATTTGCAGAAAGAATATGAAAGAGAATGAGAGAGGGAGGAAAAGAGAATGATCTTATGCAGTTGAAATATTATTATTATTATTAGCTTCCCAAATACCTCACTTAAATTATTTTTGACTCCTTCAAATGCATTCTTTGACCCTGCAGGTAGGAGCAGTAACCGAAGGAACAGCCAGGCCTAACAGAGGGGATATCGCAAGAGCAAGTGTAGATACAAATGAGGCAAAGCTCCCTTGCAGTCTTCCTGGTCACTTGGGGCTGCTATGATCTGGGGGATCTCTACTTTGAGGTCCTTTAGTTGTCTTAGACAATGGAACTAGACGTGGTAGGCAGCTATTGAATTTGAAACATGAATAAAAAATCCAACAAATTTTCAGGGAAAATTGTTCACAGTACTGTAATGGCAGCAGGTTTCTAAGTGATGGAAAGTACGGGTCAAATGCTACACAGAGACAAATTTTATTCACACTTATTCACACCTAAATGCAGAGGAAACACCTTTATGAGCTATTGTGTGGAAAGCATGGCTCAGGAAACAGAAGACACATTTGGGATAACAGACATGATTGTTCAGGGTGGCAATAGCCCTTAGTCAGTCCCCAGCACCAACCGCTAGCCACTTCCTTTATGGCCTACTAGTTCCATTTTGCCCTCTGAGTTCCATAAGCTCCCTCACCAGGTCCATATACCCTCTAGAGTCATTTCCATAGGCCCCTTTTATACATAGTTCAAACAAAGAAGTCATCCTGCCAAAAGGTTACATCAGTGGGTGCATTCTCACAAGTTAATGCTTATGACCTTGAGTATGTACACTGAATCAGTGTGTCTGACCTCAACTGACCATGAGATAGCTGCTTCCCAGCCTTGACTTTACCCTAAAAGCATAATGTAAATCATAACCTAGCCTGCTGGAAGTCTCAGTAAGGGAGCCTAACTATAGCCATGTCGAACTTGCCCCAACACAAGCCATTCGAGAACTCAGGCAATATAGGACCCTTAGCTTCCCTGGAAATATTGGACTTAAAGGTGGCATACTGCCAACAAATAGATTTGGGGAAATAGGCAATTTAGTAACTTAGAAAATATGTCGTGGGATAGCTGCCATGAACAATGAATCCATTTACTGATGGAAAGATACTCCAATGGCAAGAATAGTAGCATAAAAGCGAGCAAAAATGTTATAAATCATGCCAGTACAAGATAGTGTCGTCATAAAATTGCAATTAACAAAGCATTGGCATATTCCACCAAAGTCTAGAAGGAGGGGTTCCCAAAGCTATTTCCCTCTGTGAATTTGCATTCCTCATTAAAGATTGTTACCTCCAAACTCCTGTCTTCAGATTTTTTCAGGTGGCAAAGAAATACCCCATCTCTCAAAGTCTCAGACTCAACAGCCCTTTGGTGCTCTGTTCCCACTGCAGCATAGAACTGGCCTGCTAATCTCTGAGATTCAGTAAGAATTTCACCTGAGATTCAGTTGCCCCATTATAGGAGAAAATATAAATTAGAATAAATTTTCAACCTTTTGAAAGTAAGGGAAAACTTCCTATCCTCTCTTTTCTTACATCATTTACTCTAGAAGAAGAGTAACTCTTAAGTTTTTATGTCTTTGAAACAATGTAAAAGTTTTTCAAAGATAAGCCTCTTGCCAATTGTATATTTTGTAGTCCTTTTCAAATTTCTATTTGCCTTCTGAGGAAGGTAATGACCTATCTCCCAGTTTACGTGGGAGGTGAAGGCTAACTCTGTTAGGTGCCTAGGTCCAAGCTACTGGGCTATTTTCTATCATAAAGACTCTGGTTGCAATCTCTTAGTGAATTGTTTGTTTTGCTTCTCACATTTTCTGTTTTAATACATACTCAATAATAAAATTAGTTTCTCTCTTCTGCCTTCATAGAGATGGTCTCAGGAATTTGGAGAACTTATTTTTTTATAATTATATAAAATCATGGGGTATACACTGGTATTATGAAATCTACATAGTATGGCATGATGGAATCAAGCTAATTAACACACTCATTATTTAAATACTTATTAATTCTTACTATGAAACTGTAACTTTGAACTCTTTCACCAATATCTCCCCATTCCCCCAAACTTATTTATCTCTGGCAGCCACTCCTCTCCTCTGCTTCTGTGAGTTTGATTTGCTTTAGATTCCTAAGTAAGTGGGGAAGAGAGTTTTTACTGTGTTTGGCTTATTTCACTTAGCATAATATCTTCTAGGTTTATTCATGTTGTACTAAGTGACAGAATTTGTGTGTGTGTGTGTGTGTGTGTGTGTGTGTGTGTGTGTGGTATTGAGAAAATGGGAATTGAACCCAGGTCCTTCAGCATGATAGGCAAGCACTTTACTGCTTAGTTACATCCCCGGTTCTTCCTTTCTTCTTTTTAAAGCTGATTACTATTCCATTTTGTGTGTATACAACACATTTTAATTTATCATTGAAATATCAGTCATTTATTAAGCCCAATAGATACAAATATCAATCTTTTAAGTAGATTTATTTTTACTGAAAGATAATATTTGTACATCAACATGAATACATTATAGTAGCAACACTTCTTCTCTAGGTAGAAAGGCATCCTTCCTATCCCCGTGGGAAAGAGCAGAGCATCACGGTACTCTCAGAGAACATGAGATTTTCGTAATGATTTTCTTATATAGACATAACTTGGGTGTTGAGAGTGGGTGTTTGAAAGACTGATTTTGGTACCCTCTCATAGTCATGAGAGAGAATGTTTATTCTTTAGAATTTTACAGTATTTGTCAACCATTGTCCACTGAAGTGTGCAAAAACATGCACCACACATGAGCACATATTTACAAAAGACACATGAAAAAGCATCTGAGACAAAATGTTATCAGGGGTTGCTTGAGAGCAATGAAGTGGGATTGGGTATGGGAATGGTATTAAGAAGCATGCATAATATTTTCCCCTCATTAAATGTAAATTTTATTTTTTATTTATAGTGTGGTTGAAATGATTTTTATGTGTGCAGTTCACATTATTGCACAACCGTCACCACTATCAATCTCCACAGCTTTTATTTATTATCTCAAAATAAAATTCCGTATCCATTAGCCAATAACTACTGGATCTTCCCTTTCACTAGCTTCTCATAGCCATTTGTCCAATTTCTTTCTCTAATAGTTAGACTAAGTGGAATCAAACAATATTTATGCTTTTGTGACTGGATTATTGCACATAATATAATGTGTACCCATGTGGTTGCCTGGTACAATTTCCTTTCTTGTTAAGGCTAAATAAATTCCACTATATTTTTATATCCCATTTTTTATTTATTCATCCATGAGTTGACCTATTTCCATCTTTATTATAAGTAGCAGTGTTATAAACATTGGTATGCAATTATCTGGTTGAGTCCCTGCTTTTATTCTTTTGTGTATGGACTCAGAAATTAATTGCTATATTCTATGGTAATATGCCTTTCATGTCATGGCAGCTTCCATACTATTTTTCACATGGCTGTGCATACCATTTTACATTTACCTGGTCAATATTTAAGGATTCCAGTGTTTCTACATTGTTTTCAAATATTTACTTTTAAATTTAATTTTGTTTTGTTTTTATTTGTTTTTTGTAGTCATTCTAATGGTTGTGAGGTAGTATCTTATCAGGATTTTGACCTGTATTTTCCTGAGTAATTGGTAATGTTGAGCATCTTTTCATGAATTTATCAATTCTCTTATTTTAAGGAATGTATATTTGAATCTTTTTGTTAGTTTTTTTTTGTATATATTTGTAGTCAGTTTTAGATGTTAGTTTATATATTCTGGATACAAATCCCTCTGCAGATATCAATTTACTGATATTTTCTCTCATTCTGTTTTCATTCTGTTCACAGTGTAGTTTGACATTTAAGTTTTTTAATTGTGTTAAAACTTATTTGTTTTTTCTTTTGTTGTTTATGCTTTTAATATAGTATCTAAGAAATGATTGTGAAACCCAACATCATGAACCATTTCTCCTCTGTTCTCTTCTAAGAGTTTTATAGTTTTAGCTGCTATGTTATGCTTTTGATTGGCATAAAATTACTTTTTGTGTGTGGTATTAGGTAAGAATTCAACTGCATTCTTTTGCATGTGAAACCACTTTTCCCAGCATCAATTAAAAAAAAAAATCCTCTGCGCTATGATTTGAATGTGTCTCAGGAAAGTTACATGTTAGAAACATGTTAGAAACATGTTAGTACATGTCAGAAGCATGTAACTAAATTCTAATACAAATGTTGAGAGCTGAGAAATTTAACACCTGATTAACTCATGAGGATTTTACCCTTATGAATGGATTTATGCCATTTTCACTGGAGTGTGTAAACTATCCAGGTAGTGGGTTCTAATGAAACAATGAGCTCAGGTTTTCTTCCCTCTTTCTCCGTCATTCCTACAAGTACTCTTGACCCCTGTTTCCCACCATGGGATGACTGCAAGAAGGCCTTCCCCAGCCTTTAAATTCCCAGCTCTTAGAGACAAATATCTCTTCTTTATGAACGTCACAATTTTAGACATCCTGTTGTAGTAGCACAAAACAGGGTGTCACTGTCCTTTTTCCATTGAATGGTGTTAGCACTCTTAAAAATTACTTAACCACATGTAGAAGAGATTAGTTCTATGATTTCTATGATATAACATTGGTCTACATGACTATTTCTATGCCAATAGCATGCTGTTTTGATTAATGTGGTTTTATTATAAATTTAGAAAACTTAAGTTCTTTAATTTTATTATTCTTTTCTAAAATTATTTTGACTGTTTAGCATTCTTTGAGATTTCATATGAATTTTAGATATTTTTTTCTATTTCTTTAAAAAATAGCATTGAGGGGCTGGAGTGGTAGCTCAGCGGTTACAGCACTTCTGAGGCATGCGGGAGTATGGGAGTTCAAACCCTAGCACCACCTACAGAACGAAGTTTCAGAGCAACAAAATTCACATGAAAAACTAAATAAAAATTGATTCTCTCTCTTTCTCTGTCACTGTCCCTCTCTCTTTAGGAAAAAAAAATAGCATTGACATCTTATTAAGGGTAGCATTGAAGTTGCAGATTAATTTTAGTAGTATTGAAATTATACTAATATTTGTCTCACAGGCCAGGAACACAGATGTCTATATTTATTGATGACTTGTTCAGCTTTTTTTCAGGAATGTGAGTACAATCAGGCTGTGACATCTGTCTCTTTGTTGATAGCCAGGGTTAATTTCTTTCAGTAACATTCTTCAGCTTTCATTGTACAAGTCTTTCATCTTTTTGGTGAAGTTTATTCATAAGCATTTTATTATTTTTGATGTTATGTTAAGTAGGATAGTTTTCTTTATTTACTCTTCCGATAGTTCATCATTAGCATATTGAAATATGATTGATTTTTTCGCTTGTTGATTGTTTTTTTAAGAGAAAGAGAGAGTAAAAGAAAGAATTGAGTTTACTTAGTTTTTCATCTGTTTTTATTTTGTTTCTCTGATCCTTAGCTGTGTATGTAGTGCTGGGGTTTGAAACTGGGTCCTCACGCATGCTGGGCTAGCATGATACCCCTGAGCCACCACTCCAGCCCTGTCTTGTTGATTTTGTATCTTGAAAATTCAATGCATTTTTTGTTGTTGTTGTTAAGCAGTATTGTGTAGATTCTTTGAAGTACTTATTTTCAGTAAACAACATTCGTATGTAAATGAAGGTACAAAAATATGCTTGATATAAAGAATAATTCCCTTATTTTCCTCCATGCATTAATTTTCCCTCCCTAGGTTATCAGTGTCTCATGCACTGTCTCAAGTTATTTATTAGATACATGAGAATATATATTCTTCTACTATATGACCTATTGTATAGTTTGTTTTGCTAACTTCACTATGTAATAGTAGTATATAAAATGCTCCACATTCTTTTATAATCTGAATTTATTTCATTACTTCTTTTTTGGTGAAAGGATGGGATACCTCTCATTTTTTCTTTTTTTTTCTATTATTAATTCATGCATTTCAGGAAGACTTCCAAGAGCAGTATTTTAATTTATTTCTTAATTTTACCCTTTACCTACACATAGAGAGAGCTAGTAACATTTGTAAAATGATTATCCACTTTACTTTTCCTTTGCTTTATATCCTATATCAGTAATATAACCTTTTAGATTTTGTCTCAAGGGGATCTATGCAAAAAAACATTGACTAATGACATTGAATCTTATCTATTTTTAACTTACTGAGTTGAGAAATTTTAATTAGCATTGAATCCAGGCCTGTACTCCACATATTGTACTACCTGGTTCCCCTTTCATGTGTCTCCCACTTGTTCTTTAGAGGATTAATGTCAGAAATTACTTCAGTATTTTTCCTTAGGGAATAGGCAATTTCTGTATTTGTTGAAAATACATTAGAACTTCCTGCCATTTCTTTGACTTTCTTTTGAACTTTGGTCATGTGGGTAAGCTACATGTTCGAAAATCTCCTCCTGGCTTAAAGAGATAATGGGCTTTGGAGAAAGTCAAAGGACTTCCCTAGAAAGGCTTTACCTATTTGCAATTAAAATTTCTTCAGTATTCTACAGTATCCTCAAAATTAAGTTATCTTAAAGTTTTAAACCAGCAACTATATACTCTCTCTCTTTGTCTCTCTCTCTCTCTCTCTCTCTCTATATATATATATATATATGCACACACATATATATAGAGACTTTTAATATATGTCTCTATATATGTGTGTGTGTGTGTGTGTGTGTGTGTATATATATATATAAACTTTTAATATATGAAAGATATTTGTGGGGAAAATTTACTCCCCGTAACTGTAAAAGAAAAAAGTTGCAATTATATAATTAATTCACAGTAAAGCGATACTTCACTATATAAAGCAATATAGTCTTCATCGTGAAGCTACCTGTGCCTGCTATTCCCACCCACTAGCTGAAACCTACCTAGATGTTATTAACTTACTAAAACCTCTGGTGGTTGGCCTTGGCTGAGGTCACATTTGTGCTTCAAATTTGATTGAGCCCCCCTCAGGCCTATTCTAATCCTTTTATGATTTTTTTTTATTAAAGCCTATAGGTCTCCTGTGATTGCTGAGGCTCAAGACCATTTATTGAAAGTCAGATACATGCAACCCAAATATTAAGAAGCTGTCGATGACCCACAGAAACATCTACTAATATATGGGTATAAGCTTTTAGTGAGCCACAGTGACCTGAGCAGATAAAATATTAAGTAGTTTAAAGTTTCATGCCTCTTGTCCAGGCCAACCTATAAATGCTTAATTTTAACAGGTGTATATTTACAAAATTCTAAAAATTGAACTCCTGGTTTAAAATAGACATCTAAAAAAGCAGATTCAAAATGCCCCATATTAGAAAAGCTCCAAGAGCCATGATTTTAATAAAATACTCTCGGTAATATATAATTACTTTTTTATATGTTAGTCCTTATATTTTTCTCAGTTTTCAGCCATATAGCACATGTTGGGGGGAACAGAGGTTCAATTATTAGCACTTAACTTCTGCACCTATGTACTAAACTTGTTAAGAAAGAATTACAAAATATATATGAAAGACAAAGCAGATATTGGTCAATGGCTTCCAAAAGAAATGAATTCCAGATTATTCCCAGCAATGTTAGGCAGAAATAAGCAACTCCTTAAGGACAGAACTTGTATCAAAAATGAAAGCAGAATCATGTTCCTTATGGGTAACTCCCAGCTTGGAGAACAGTTGGGAAGTATCTGGTCAACATATGCCCTGTATTTCCTTTTAGAAGAAGCAATTAAAGAAGTCATGTGGTGCTTGGGGTGTAGTTCAGTGTAGTTCAGTGAGCGTTTGCCCAGCAAGAGTGAGACCCAGGGTTCAATTCCCTGTACCAGAAAAAAAAAATTCACTAAATAATTCATACAATTTTCCTGACTAACATTAAGTGAAGGGATAAACACAGGTTAGCATCATTGTATGAAGTTTGCTTTCTCTGTTTTAAAGGAGCATTAGGACCAGCTTCACTTATATCTTGCGTAAGCCCTGAACTCCAAGTTGAATCATCCAGGTTTAACAGGTTTCCTTGATTCACATCTCAAACTTCAGTAAACCATAGCTCATATTTACTTTGAATAAAAGTTGGACTGTATAAGAAAAAAAAGAGTTTTCTTAATGGAAGAGGCATCTGATCCTTTCCATGACCTTTTCTATGATATCTGCCATAAAGGACAATGCAGGGAGATATACACTTATCTTGGCCATTTTTGTATTCTTCTTATTCACTCAAGTATTTTGTGGAAACAGGAGTTATTTTCATTACTGGATTAATCAAGTAGAAATTTGTAGTATTCTGTAGGTTCTCATTAAAAAACAGTGCATCATTTATCAATTTGAGTAGATTGTTTTATTACTTTCATAACTCATATTATTAAAGAATGAGCAATAGTGAAAGCTAGCCAGGAGAAAGAATCCTAACCCATTTAGAATGTTGGTTTAACATCGTGGAGCTTTGAATTGCTTTGGTTAGGAATCTTCAAAAATGTTATAAATCTTTGGTCTGTTGAGTGAAAGTGAATGTTCTATATTTCAAGATTCTTTCAAACACTGAACTTTAAACTCACTTTTGAAAAAATAAATACTTGGCCATTATTCAACTACCTTCTCTTATCTTTTCCCAATCTCTACCCTTCTCACCACATTATATACCCTATTATAGATCAATTTGCAAAATATTTGTTTTTCCATGTGTCCTCTTATTTTGAGTATTCTTTGAAATATAGAACTGTCAAGTGAATAATGTGGATGGGGACATCAATTTACTATATACCCTTGCATCTAACATTAAAAATGGCAAGGAGTAGACATTTAATTCCATTGAATTTTAAAGGTTAAATCTTCCTTATTAAATAGCAATCCCATATTGAGCAATTTCCATTATATATGTTCATTGTGAATGCATGGACACATTGTTCACCCCCTAGAGACCTGAAAGAAAATTTTCAAATAAGAAGAAATTGCCCCCATGATACAGAGTAATAACTGTTGTGTTGACGCAAGCTTTGATATGAAGATGCATAGATTGGTGAACCCCTGGGGTCACTTAGGAAGGCTGCTGAGTTAACAGAGTCTGCAAGGTTAGATGTTTTCCACATGTAATTGGAATTGGGCCTCAGAGCCCCATGTGGACTCGTAACTGGTATAGAACATAATATCCACACTGAAGTCATGATCTAGTGTTCTCTTCAAAGAGGGAAGTATTTGTGTTCTTACGTGAGTGGGTTAACAATATCATGCTTCCTCAGGAGAGGAAAGTTTCTATTTCTTTCTTGCAAAACAAAAGATTGCCATGGACATGATTTTTAAGAAGATGATTCCATGTGCTTCCTCTGGAGTGGATCCACAGAGCAGGCCCCTGGACATGGAGTGCCTCTTTATATTTCTTAGGAATATGACCCCCTACCAGGAATCAAGTTTGTAAAAGTGAAACAAAATAGATTTTGATCAGGTATATGTTAAAATATTCTCATGAAACATAAAATTAAAGTGAAATCCTACAGTGCAGCATAAATATTCTATCATGCATGGGTTGCAGCCGCACTTTCTTCTATCATGGAGAGACTTCTGATTTCTCAGACTTATGGTATACGTGGTTGTACTTAAGATAAAGGAATGTGTACCAGGATCTGCAGGGAACCACTGTTCATCTGCTGCCCAGAGGTTCTGCTCCGTGTTGATCCTCTTTTATTACCTGTAGTCCTCTACCAGCATTAGTACCTGGATGTATTTTAACTTTAGTCACTACTCTGGGTTTCAGGCAGAAACCTGTCAGGTAGGAAAAAAAAATATAAAACAGTATGGGGAAATGTAATGTGTTTGTGTTTAACTTTTATTTCATTCTCAGGAGGGTGGTAACTAAGCTTCATTTGCTGAGAATCTAACCTCCAGTAAACAGGATTTCTGTAATGTTTGTTATAGTTGTATTCTAGAACCAACTTTTTTCACTGTAAAACATTGTAGGATATTACACAGCTCTCTGTAGTTGATGGTAGAGCGGAAAGTGGCTCCCCAAGGATTATGTACAGACAGACTGACCCTGGCAAGCTGAGTCAGGTTAATTTCTCTAATGCTTATTACAAAAACCCCCAGTGTTGGGACGTTTAAATTCAACACTACTCTTTTCAGGATATATATGTGCAAGGGCTTACATTTGTCATTGACACCTTTCCTTTTGGTTAATGCACACATTTAACCTCAACATTTATCATTTATATCAATAGTCCTAAGGAAGTATCTTAGTGTGATTCAACTTGGAGGCTTTTATATATGAGATCATTCTTTTTAACAAATATTTATGAAATGGATATGAGTTGCCTCATAATAGCGTGAACATGTAGTAGTATTTGTAATTATTATTTTTTATAAAGAGAAAGGAACAGTGAGCAGTGAGAGAGAGAGAAACAATTTCATTTAGTTTTTCATGTGGCTTTTGTTGCTCTGAGACTTCGTTGTGTTCATGGTGCTGGGGTTTGTGTACTCTTGCATACTGGGCAGGCGTCAGAACTGCTGAGCCACCGCTGCAACCCCACTTTCAATTATTTTTATTGAATCAATTTGATAGTGAAGGCTGACAATATATTGTCATCATTCCTTATTGCTTTTCTTATTGAAGTTTGTGTTAATTTTCTGTTTCTGCTGTGACAAATTTCTAAAATTTTAGTACTTAACAATGACAAAATAATATTACCATGTAGTTCTGTAGTTGAGATGCCCCAAAGTTTTCACAGATCTGATCAGGTTATTGGCATGGATGCATTTGTTTCTGGTGGCTGTGGGGGAAAATGAACTGCCTTGTTGCTTCTGTGTTCAGAGACTGCTGTCATTCCATTCCTCATAGCCCTTTCTTCCTCATTCGAAGTCAACAATGGTGGGTTAATTCTTTGCTTATCCCATCAGTCTACCTCTCTTCCTCCTGCTTTCACTTTTAAGATTCTTTATTATGACATTAAATCTATCATGATAATCCAGGATAATTTCCTTTATTTAAATTTAGCTCACAAGTTATTTATTTATTTATTTTTCTGTGGTGCTGGGGATAAAATCTAGAGCCTTGTGCACACTAGGCAAGCACTCTAATACTGACCTATATCACCAACCCTATTACCACGTGTCCTATATCATGGAATGTAACTTATTCACAGGTACCAGGAACAAGGATGTGGGCATCTTTGGGAAGTGGGGGAAACTTCTAATAAAAAAAAGTATATGAATCTCAAAATCTTACACCAGACAGGCTTAGTATCAGGCTTAAGTACTTATTGTTGTCACCAATACTGCTTCTGCCATTGCAGAGTGATCTCCATTTGTTGGGCACTGTACTTTCCCCTTGTTTCTTTGCAGAGACACAGAAGGTCACTGGGATTTATGAACAGCTTCTGTTTGCATTCACAATCCTATTCCCCATGAAAGGTCCACCTGTGAGACACTTTGTGGAAGCATCTCAGTTCTTTCCAAAGAAGAAACTATGATATGCTCATTCAATTCTAGGAATCATCCAGTGTCCACTCTATGGAATTGGCCCCTATAGGGTGACCACTCTTCCTTTGTCACTCAGGTACAAGCTTCTGTTTTCTTCCTTATCCTGCCACACAAGTTAAAATATTTCAAACTCAAAGACCAATTGGGGTTAGGGAACATGCTCCATGATGTATTAATCCGGGGTAGTACAAGAGCCTGATCTTAGAATAGTAAGGTTTAATTATTGTTTTATGAAGGAATGTGTATAAAATAAAAATTTCTAATGTTTCTCTCCCTGAATTTCCTGTTTTTCTGACTTTCTATTTTTCTCTTCTTTTCATGTTCTTTTCTTGTTTTAGAATGTCTTCTCTTATACAGAAAGAAGATGAGATATCCTTTGACAGATCACGTATTTTGATTGTTTTTATTCTTATATTAATCATATTTATACTTCTGAAACTAAATGTCCACCTACTTTCATTAGTTTTTTTCTCTAGTATCTACTATTTTATATATTGCCAAGATGGTTGGGGACATAAAGAAGATGCATAGTAATATAGCAATAGATAAAATAAGGGCAAATAATTTTGAGGAACATTTCAATAAAACTAAAGCATAGGTAAGATGATAAAGATAGAGATCAAAGGGGATAATAATTTTAAGGTTCCTAAGAATAAAAGAGAAGAAAAAGACAGAAGATCAAAGGAAGAGTAAATAAAGTAGAATGAATGAGAGAGTCAATAGATAAGAAAGAAAGCAAAAGGAAAGGTGTAAGGAGAAATAGAACATGGACAAAAGGAAAATGAAAATAAAATACCTAAAATTAACTACTATTTCCATAACAGTATGCTGATCTGTAAAAGAGGAATGTGTTTTTTTGAAAAAATAATGAAATTAACTTGTGCCAGTGAACATTACTGATATAATCCCATTCCAGAATAAGCTTAGACACACCAAACAGGAAACTGACAATACAAAGAAAAGTAATGCACCTGTATGGAATTGATTATTTAATGCACAGCCTGGCAACTGCTACACCACATGGCACAGGGAAATCCATTGTGAAGGCACTGCACTACATTTATATTTAAAACTGAGTGCAGATTTGATTTTGAGATACCAAAGATGCTTTTAGTAGTGATCTGCTTTAGTAGTAGTGCCCTAGAATACCATATTTTTAAATATGATACTTACCCTTTATTATTTATAGCTGTGAACAAATTACTTTTCTTGTCTTTCCATTTTCCTTAGTGACCTATAATTGTTTTTGCAGACGTTTAACCTGAAATGTGGTATATACTGTATGATAAAAAATACTTACATTTTTATTGCTTCTCTGGTATCAAAGAAGAACAATGACATGGTTCCTATCTTCTGGGTACCTCCAAATCTTCTGAATTATATTTTTATACAATGCCATTTAAAAATCCTAAACTTATTTTCTGAAAATCCTGTTAATTTGCATTAATGCTAGTTGCAAAAACTGAAACTAGTTGACAGTATTTAAAACTTTTATGTTGGGATGGAGCAGTGACTCAGTGGTTATGGCATTTGCCCGGCATGTTCAAGAATCCAGGTTCAAACCCCAGCACCACACACACAAGGAAGTGTCAGAACAACTAAGACCATTTGAAAACCTAAATACAATTGATTCTCTCTTTCTCTCTCTCTTGTCTCTCTTTTAAAAAATTAAAAATTAAAAAACCTTTTATGTTATTATATATGCTGAAAGCAATAGTTTTCAGAAATTATAGAATATAACAATCAATGTCTCAATTTATTTATTTATGTTTTGCTCTCTGGACATAACTGTAGCTTATCCTTTTCAGTATTGTGCATCCAGACCTCCTAGAAATTTATGTGGCCCATAATATTCTGTCAAATCTATGAATTTGTAATATTTCACAGTGACTGTTATGTTACTAAATGAGTGGTGTATATTTCTCTCTATCTAAATGTTAAATTATTTGGAGGAAATGGGAATTTCATGTCTCACTAACACAATCAGACTTCACTTACAACTTAATTTTTATTTTGAATCAATTCATTGGTAAATCCTTTTAGATTACAAATTATGTGGTGATAAAACACAATCTCTGACATCGTGATGGGGAAAATCCTTCTATGTCTGTGCTTGTAAACATAACAGAAGATTATTAGATAGGAACAAATAACCCTCAGAGCTACCAGTTAACAGGACATATTTATATAGGTGTCCATGAATAATCATTTTTTTTCTTTTACTTTAGAAATATAATATGTGTCCAACACTCCATTTTCTGTCTCTCAGTCCCTGGTTCATTAGTTCTAGCACCTAACAAGGAATATTCTACTTTTTTATTTCATTAATTCTTAGGTTTTTTTTCTTTCATTAATTCTTAGACCTTTCTATGGATGTGGCCTGAATGTTCTTCATGGTGTATAGAGTTGAAGACTTGGTCCCCAGGGTGTAAGTGTTGGGACAGACTGTGATGTTTAAGAGGTGGAGCTACATGGGGATTCTATGGGTCACTGAGGAGCTTCCTTTGTACAGTCTTCTGGGACCTCTGAACTCTCACTACTGCGAGTTGTTACACAATCAGACCTGATTTTTGATGCCTGAATCGCTCTCTGCCTTTCTGTTTTGCAGTGGAATCTCTTGCTCTCACACATGCTCCAATTATTATCCACTTAGGCTTTCATCAGAGGCCAAGCCAATGGAAAAACCAGAGGACTTTTTGCCTCTGAAACTTTGGTTAACTTATCATTTTTCTTTATAAAGTTAGCCTGCCTCAGCTGTTTCATTACAGCAATGGAAAGTATACTAATATAGGCTTTGAGGATACAATAGTATATAATGCATTGTTCTTGATCTTGAACAACGGAGAGTGTAGTGAGGAATAAAGAGGAAAAAAAGAACATGCTAGGGCTTCACTGATGTACTTTAAACCAGAGAGGACATAAAGACACAATGTTGTGGAACACTGAGAAAGGGCACCAAAACCCCATAGAAGTGGATTTTCTGGGCCAGTGAAATGGTTCATCAAATTCATTTTACACTGCGAAGATAAGAAAGAATATTGTTTTTCTAAAATAAATGCTATAACTTTATGAATAAATACTAAAAAAGAAATTCTGTTTTTCTGGCTTCCATTACACTGTCCCATCATTCGGGGTGATTGGAAATGAATAGAGATAGCAAAACACTACAGATTCTTTTTGTCTTTGTGTTTGCTGCTATCCAAACTGTTTCCTGACAATTCCATTTACAGTTTCAATCAAATATTCTTATCACCATGAAAACAAATGAATTTTAGTTTGTATTTTTTGTCTAAAAAACTATGCCATGAAGAAGAATTTTCTAAAGTTACACATATTCTTCTAGTTCCTGCTTCTCCTTAAATCCTAAAATGTTTCAATTTTCTGCAGTTTCCTAATTTCTTCTGTTGTCTGCTTCCCACTTGGCCTGCCAGGCATGCACACTTGCTTCCTGACATCACAGCCTGGTTTTCCCAGCAACTTATCTGCCACACCCTAATTCTCTCTGCCATAATATTCCTTCCTTATCACTCACTCTGTCTCATAGATAGGTTATCTTTTTAAAGAGCCTGTCTTTTACAGTTCCTCTCTTCTCCGTATTCCTTCTGCCACTCCACACACACCCTCACTTATTTCCTGCTCTGCCTACATGTTCAACAAGGCCAAATACGATCATGCTTTAAAAAGACAGTAGTGTCCATGACCCACATCTCACTGCAGTTTGTGACCTAGAAACGCTCATCTAAACTTCCTACAGCATCAGGAAAGCACAGAATGAATCATGACATTGATCTTCTGTCTCTTATGGGAAAGTTCACACACTGAAACCAACACAACATCCAGAAAGATCTTGTGTGTACGTGTGTCTGTGCACATCCACACCCACACACTCCTTAATGCTCCTTAGTTCACTGCTGCTGTGTCTGGGTTGTACTTCCCAGTGATTTCAACTGTTAGTGGTTTGGGAATTGCAGAGAACACAAGACAGCCTGCATGGAGATGCCCGACATATGGAAGGGAAAGAGTGATGCTGGGTTCCTAAGGGTTTGTGAGTCAAATATCTTTGGGGAGACAATGAATGAACATTATGTCTCTCTTTTCTTTTCTTTTTCTTTTTTCTTTTTTTTTTTTTTTGAGAGAGAAGGACAGTGAGAGAGAGAGACAGAATAAACTTTTATTTTGTTCTCACATTGCTTTTGTTGCTCTGACACTTAGACACTTTGTTCTGTATATGGATGCTGGAGTTTGAACCCGTGTACTCGCACGTGTCAGACAAGTGCCTTAACCGTCTAGCCAATGCGCCAGCTCCAGCCCCACATCATGTCTGTTTGACAGTGGAAAATAGGGCTAACAGGAAATGGAATTTGTATCTATCTTATACTTCTGTTTTTTAAAAGGCATGAATATGCCATCAAACTTTATTCGGACATTTCCTTATATAAGAGAGAGTACACAATTTTTAGTCAAAAGGTTAAAGAGCAAACTGTAATTAACCAACAATTCAACACTTTTTTCCATACCTGAACATGCATTTTTAAATAATATTTTCATCAAATATTTTAGTGGGGGATATGTTACTTTTTATCATATGTTTTAAGCAAAAAGCTCTGAAGAAAACACCTATCATTAAATTTTACATGGACCACAAAATTAGCTATAAGAAAAGGTGAGGTACTTATACTGGTTCACACCTTTACCAGACTGTTGTGATGGAGGCAAAACTTGGCAAGTGTAAAAGTAAAAAAGAGAAGTTAGAATCCAAATTACTACAAACTATACCTTTCTGGTTCAAATTGAGAGATCTCAGCAGAGATTTTTTTTTTTATTAAGGAATTGAGTTATTGTACAATCATAAGTGCATTTAAAGTAACAATATGGCATGCATTTACTCTTAAACTAGAATTACCCCCTAGATCTCTCCATATTCTCCCTCCATCTCCCCTTCCCCTTCTAACCTACCCTCCACTACATATCTATGATTGCCCAGTATTATTTGTTACTATGCCTTTGTTGGGTCTAATACATGAGATTAACTACCTTTCACGTAGGTCTGGGTATAGCTCCAGGCTCCACAAACGAGTAGAAACACTCGACCCTTGACTCTGGGTTTGGCTAACTTTGCTCAGCATGATTTCTTCTGTCACCATCCATTTCCCTTCAAAGGTTGCAATTTCGTTGTTTCTAATTGCTGAGTAGAACTCCATCATATGTATGTATGTGTATATATACACACACACACTATGGTTTTTGGATCCAGTCAACCTGTGAAGGGCATCTGGGTTGGTTCCATAATTTAGATGTTTTAAATTGAGCTGCTATGAACATAGATTTTGCTGTGTTGCTGTATAGTTCAGAAGAGATTCTTAATTTTTTAAAATTTTCATAAATTTGGAATAATATATCAGGATGTGTACTTCATGTCAAATAAAAACAACAGAAAGAATTTGGTATTGCTTTAAAATTTTCTTTTTTTTTTAGAGAGAGGGATAGTGAGAGAGACAGAGAAAGAGAGGAACAACTTTATTTAGTTTTTCACATGGCCTTAGTTGCTCCAACACTCAGTTGTGTTATGTGGTGCTGGGGTTTGAACCCGGGTCCTACTGCTTGCCTGGCAAGTGCTGAAACTGCTGAGCCACTGCTCCAGGCCCTTGTTTTAAAATTTTCTGTGAATATAATTAAACAGGTTTTGCTTCTTTGGTCAGAACATGCATTTGACCTTTCTAGTATATTTCTTTAGGTAATTGAATTTTCTTTTTTGTGCTTTACATTGACACAAGTGCTAAAGTCCTTTTTTCCATATAGGATTTTTGTTGGCTCATGAATCTGTAGGCATTGCATGCATTATTTTATTTTCAAAACTTATTGCATATTAGAACTTATAAAGTTATATTGTTTTGAAACATTTTATATTGAGCATTAGACATATTTCAATAAATGAATCTTAGGGCTTTTTCTATTTAATTTTTTTTACTGTACTTGAAATATATTTTTGCTTTTCAATATTATACAGTTATTTCTAGGGATAGATGCATTTTTTAACCACAATTGGTGATTAAATTTTAATGTAATAATAAATGTCCTCTTTTTATCTTGGACCTTTCCCCACTACCAGAGAGCAGCTTCATTGCTACACAGAAATATGTTTATTTAGACATATTCTAATTAGGTTACTTTAACTTTTCCACCATTGTAGTTTTCCCTTTCTTTCTCCTCTTCAAGCACTTTTTCAGGAGAATGCACATTAGTGCTTCTCTTTCTGCTTTTTTAAAAGTGTTTTTATTAGTGCATTATAATTCTACACAATATTGCAGTTCATTTTAATGTAATCATACATACATATTGTCCTTTGCAATTACACTATGGAATGTATCTCCTGACTTCAATATTTTGCTTCTATTCCATAATTTTCCCACATTCATCCTGAATTTTCTTTTGTAAATTAGACATTATAATTTTCTGTAGTACTTGTGAAATGAGGTGAGTTTTATTTCTGCTATATACATCTAAATGGGATTCATTTTCTACTAGGAAGCCAAGTTGATGGCTCACCTTTTAGCCAACTGTCTTAGAATCAAGGACATGTGGCACATAGATTTTGCAGGAAGCTACCTGACTTTTTAGAAATCAATTTCTCTCTTTTTTTATTAAGAAATTTATGTGTTGAAAAATAAAAAAATGCTTCCAGTAAAACAATATGATATATATATATATATATATTCTAAAAATTATATTTATCCCCCAGAGTCCCACCTAATTTCTCACCCATAACCCTCCCCCTGACACCTGATACCCTCCTTCCCAATACATCTCTATGAATGCCTTAAGGTTGTGTGTCACTACACCTTTTCTGGGTTTAACACATGACAGTTACCACCTTTCACAATGGCCAGGGTCTAGCTCCAGCCTCCACAGATGAGAAGACACTGCACCCTTGGTTCTCTGGGTTATGCTGACTTCACTTAGCTTGATTTCGTCCATAGCCATCCATTTACCTACAAGGGCTGCAATTTCATTGTTTCTAATTGCTGTGTAAAATTCCATGGTATATATGTACCACAGTTTTTGGATCCATTCATCTAGTAAAGGGCACCTGGGTTGTTTCTATAATTTAGCTGTTTTAAATTGAGCTGCTATGAACATAGATATTGCTATGTCACTGTAATGTGCTGATTCTAAATCCCCTGGAAAAATACCCAGGAGAGGAATAGCAGGATCATATGGTGGGTTCATCTCTAATTTTTTGAGGATTCTCCACACTGTTTTCCAGAATGGCTGTACCAGTCTGCAGTTCCACCAACAGTGTGATAGTGTGCCTATCTCTCCACAACACTTCCAGCATCTATTACTGTTTTTTTTCTTCATTTTTGCCATTCTGACTGGCATGAGGTGAAATCTTAATGTAGTTTTCATTTGCATTTCTCTGAATACTATTGATTTAGAGAATTTTCTCATGTATTCATTGACTTAATCAATACCTTCTGTTGAGAAGTTTCTATTTAGCTTTTTGGCCCATTTATTGATTGGGTTGTTCGTATTTTTGAGGTTGAGATTTTTGAGGATTTTGTAGATTCTGGATATGAGTCCACTGTCAGAGGAATCAGATCCCATGATTCTCTCCCATTCTGTAGGAAACCTCTTGACTCTTTTGATTATTTCTTTGGCAGTGCAAAAGCTTTTTAGCTTTATGACATCCCATTCATTGATTTTTGACTTTACTTACTTCACTTTGGGAGACATGTTGAGAAAGTCTTTGCCTACTCCCAAATGCTGAAGTGTTGAACCTAATTTGTCTTCCATCACTTTCAAGGTTAGATGGTTTAATTCCTAGCTCCCTGAGATCCATTTTGATTTGATTCTCATGCAAGGTGAAAGATAAGGGTCTAATTTCAACTTTCTGCAAGTGGCTGTCCAGTTTGTCCAGCACCATTTGTTGAATAGGTTGTCTCTCTTCCATGTTATATTTTGTCCCCTTCTGTCAAAAATCAGATGCTTAAATATTTGTGGGTTATTTCAGGGTCTTCTCTTCTATTCCACTGGTCTTCATTCCTATTTTGATACCAGTATTATGCTTCTTTGTTAATACAGCTTTATAGTATAGTTTTAGATCTTGTATAGCAAAACCACCTGTTTTGTCTTTCTTGCTTAGTAGTGCTTTGGCTAGTCTGGGTTTCTTATTGTTACAAATGAATTTGAGAATTGCTTTTTCTCTATCTGTAAAGAATGACATTGGTATCTTGATGGGGTTGCATTGAATCTATAGTCAATTTATCACTTTCTCTCAGAATTTAGTCCTTTGTTTAGGATAACTTTACATTGAAGGTTTATCCTCACCTTTTCTCAAGTCTTCAGTGTTTGGCTACAGTGCAGTCATCTTCTAGCTCTTCCTATACCATCATCTCGCTCTGTCTACAATCTTAATCTGAGTGCTCTTCATGATTTTTTTTTATCTTATGTTACTTTAAAAACATATGTGAAGTAAAGAAATATATTCTGGAGATATTTAGAGCCCTGGGAGTCCCCATGATAAAGTATTATGGAAAATGTTTTATAACTTCTGGATCCAAATTGTTACTAGAAAAATGTAAGTATCAGTGCTAGGAAAGACTTTGTGTGAAGGAGGTATCCCCTGACTTGCTCTGTAGAGGGCACTGGCTCTCTTCAAACAGAGAACAGTCATGGCCACAGTGTGTGTAACATGTGTGTCAGTTTGCTCACTCCTCTGGCACCAATCCTTATGTGTCCTTTAAATATGTTGTGGAAGGGGTTAGAAATGTGTGAGGCAGGGAATTGCTAATAAAAGCATCCATGGAGTTGTGGACTTAAGAGGGTCCCAAGATGATCATACATAGTGGTTTTCCTAGGTCAAGTGTCAGTTTATCCTTGATATCTAAACATAATTATCTTTATTATTAAATAAGTAGTGTCATCAATCATTTAATAAAAAGTCCAGAAAACTATGTTCACTAGTCCAGAATGGATGCATATAATATTGGCTTTTCCTGAAACTCGGGAAAGGAAAAAAACTCATCCAAG
Organism: Aplodontia rufa; assembly: GCA_004027875.1. NCBI lineage: Eukaryota > Metazoa > Chordata > Mammalia > Rodentia > Aplodontiidae > Aplodontia > Aplodontia rufa. The sequence continues at coordinate 23,601 of PVKS010007950.1, read as the reverse complement.
TATCAGAACCAAAATTTGGGAGTAAGGAATAATATTTGTGTTTCTGGGGACTTTATAGTAGCAAAGCATTAGCACCCTCAAAAACACTTGTTGAATGGGGGGTGCCAGGAACCTCCATAGTGGGGGGAAATGTTATTAAAGATGAGTGCATGATAAACATAATTGTCACATAATAAAATATGTGCATAAGAGTGATTAGATTAACTCAGATAAAAAGGAAAAAATAAAAGCAACCTAAGAATTTGAGAGTACTGAAAAATTTTGCAGGCCATAACTCTGCTATTATCTCCCTGCCATTCTTTCCCCCTTTACTTTCTAATGAAAATTGAATCATACACATGCTCACAAAGGACTTCAGTTGTGAGAATAGCTACTGGCCACATGACTAGGGTTTTGAGTGGGTGTGCTTTGTGCATATTCCATATTACATTTTTGAAAAGAATGTGCGTATCCTTTATTAAATGTTTGCCTCTTCCTATAAGTGAGCATGAGCCTGAGACATGCTAACAAGGGCAGCAAGCCAGTGAATGGCAGAAAGATAAAAGAAAAGAAATTGTACCTCTGACACATGTGAACAGAGCTAGCCCTTCCAGACCTGTTGTATGAGCAAGAAGCACAATTCCATGTGATCAGAAAAACTGTAATTTTGAGTTCTTTTTAAAATAAGCTTACTCTATACCTTGGCCAGTAGATATTTCACAGCATAAAGGTAGTAGAAATAAATAAGAAGCCAGAATATACAAATAAGATTCTTTGAAAAGACAACTGTAAAATATGAAAAAACCCTTCATATGAAATAGGAAACACTTTTAAAATTTGAATGAAAATAAAATTAGGAAAATTAAGGAATGATCTTGAATACAAGATGCAGATAAAAAGTAATTAAAATGTGTGAGTGTGTGTCAAAGTTAACATTATCTGAAGAAAGGTAAAAATAACATGGAAGAGAAAGTACATTAAAGAAGAATGGTGGATGATAATTTTTCAGGATTAAAGAAAAATAAAAAAATCCTCAAATTTCAAAACCCACCTTATCCCATGAAGTTTACACCTAGATGTTATAATAAAATCACAGAAATAAAAAGGAAAGGATAAATATAGCAATTAGAGAATTTGGGGTTGAATGATAGCCAACCTCCAAATAGTAATAATAAATGCAAGCTAATAAAATACAATTTTGAAATAGCCAAGAAATTAATTATGAAGTTAAAATTATGCAACAAATTAAATGATAAATTAAAGTTAAAAATAAACTAAAGTCATTTTAGTATTGAAAGAATGTAGATTTTATTTTAAAATGTCTTGAAAATAATTTTTAAAATGTATTTAATAGGAATTGAACTCTGGAAGATGGAATAAAGAAACAATGTAAATGAAAATAATAATTTTAAACATAAGGGTATAAAATTATTAAATTATATGGCTAAATAATAAATAATAACAATTTTAAATTATGAAGAAAGTAACTAATAGGCCTGGATTAGCAGCTCAGCAGTTAAGGTGCTTTCCTGTCATGCGCAAGTACACGAGTTCGAACCCCAGCACGAAGTACACAACAATATTCAGAGCAAAGAAATCCACATGAAAAGCTAAAGAAAATTGATTCTCTCTTTCTCTTCTCTCTCAGTGTCCCTCTCTCTTAAAAATAAAAAGTAACTAATAAATGGTGGAAGAAGTGATTAAATGCTTAACACACTTAAAGTTCACATATGGTTTTGGGAAGGAACAGATAACATTGATTGCTTTAAAATTTATCAATTTAATTAATCAAAATAAATTTCTGTACTCATTGTTTCCAACTTCCCCTTTCTCATTCTCTCCCTCTATTTCTCATTGTCTTAAAGAGAGTGTCAATTTTATTTATTTTTTCATCTGGGTTTTTTTTTTTTCTCAAACTTAGTTTGTGTATGTGGTTCTGGGTTCAAACCCAGGTCCTCCCATGTGCTAGCCACGTACTTTACTGCTGATACACTTCTCCAGACCTCTCATTTTCTCTTAACATTCACTAAAATCATACATTCAATTCCACCAACTTTTATCTGAAACTTCTCTCACCAAAGTCAATGATGGTTTCCATTTTGCTTAATCTTTTCAATTCTCTCCCTACATTCATAAGTGAACAATATTCGACAGAGCTGATCATTCTCTCCTCTTCTAAACATTTCCTTTAGCTATTTCCCAGGGCTCCGTACTTGTTTTGGTTTTCATATTACCTGCTATATCTTCTTAGTTTCTTTTTCCTATGTCTCCTCGTCTCTTCTATATCTAAACAGTGCAGGGTCCCAGGGTTCAGTGTTTGGATTCCTACTATTTCCTATCCATTTTTATTACTTTGGTAATGTTATCAAGTATGATGGCCGGAAATAATCTGTATGCTGACAACTTTCAAATGTATATGTAAAGCACAGAATTGCATCCTATACCTCAGAACCACACAGCTGTGTGTCTGCGACATGATCATCTTGGTGTATAATGACATCTCTAACTTAAAATCCTGTCCCTTATCAGTTAATGGAATTTTTTTAATAGTTGCTTAGGCTATAATCTGTTAAAAACTCACTCACTTTTCTCTTTTTCTCAACCTGCACTCAATCTATTGGCCACTTTTTGCTCTACAATCAAAATAATATCCAGAATCCAATCATTTCTTATCCTTGCACTGCTACAGTGGTAGAACAATTTCAGATACACAGAAACCACCCACATTTCCCATCATATGGTCTTCCTTTTCTTTCCTCAGTACCCGTCATTCTTTCACTAAATGATGTCTGCTATTTTTTTCCTTAATAAATGGTCTATTTTCTAAGAAATTATCTGTTTTTAACTAATATTTGTGTCTGTCTTCTTTACTACTGCATGTATATTCACCACATGTAATAATGCCAACAAATATTAGGAGTTCAATAAATATTGCTGGATATATATTATTGGACTTTTAATGCACGGAGCTCTTAAGCATTGACAATGGCAATATGTTTAATTTCAAATTAGTAAAGAAAAAATACCCTAAAATGAAAAGAATCAATCAAACATATTGAATATCAAAAACTGCAAGTAAAAAATATAGAATAAAATCAAATAACTTCAGATTTTTCTTACGAAAGAAACATACAAATAGTAACATAGAAGAGTTAAAATAAAAGGAAGACAATATATTTGTTGGGAAATTAAATCTTCAAGGAAGCTAATATTATTATTGTTGGCATTCAGTGTTATAGCAAGCAGCTTTATAAATATTTTAGTTTTAATTATATTAAATAAAGTAATAATTAAAAATGATAACAATATTTAAAGTCCTAAACTTAACAGCTAAAAATGAAATAGAAGAAAATATAGGAGAAAAGCTTCATGATGTTGGATTTGCCACTGATTTCCAGGTTATGACACAAAAGGCAGAGATAATAAAATAAAAGATAGATAAAGTAGACATCATTAAAATAAAAATTTGTGCATCAAAGGACACTAGCTACAGAGTGGAATGATTACACATAAAATGTAAGAAATTATTTCCAAATAATATATCTAATGTAAAATTAATATCCAGAACAACTAAAGCACTCCTACCAAGTAAGCAATTAAAAATTCATTTAAAAATGGACAACATATTTCAATAGGCATTTCACCAAAGAAGATATACAGGTGGGCAATAAACATATTAAAGTATACTAGCATGGATTACTAATCATTTAGGAAATTCAAATAAAATCACAATGTACTACTCCTTCACACCTACAGAAAATCACAAGTGCAATTAGGATGTGGAGAAATTGGTACCCTTGTGCATGTTAGACAGGTTATGTAGGCATTAGAGTGGGGCACCTCATGTGGAAAATAGTATGGCAGTTACTCAAAAAATTAAGGAATCATAATGCGATCTGCAATTTCACTTTTGTGTATATATATATATATATATATATATATATATACACATACACACACACACACTATATATATATATATATACACACAAAAATAATTGAAAACATGGGCTTAAAGAGATATTTCTGTATTCATATTCATTGTAGCTTTACTCATGAGAACAAAAATATGGAATTGTTTTGTGATAATGTGTATGTACTTAATGTCCCAGAACTGTACACTTAAAATAATTAAAATGGCATATATTATGCTAAGTCATTATACATTTTTAAGAGAAAGAAAAATGAGAATGTCAGTTTTTTGCATTAAATACGGGGTTAGAAGATGATGATTATGAAGACATATAAATGACCATTGCATTTGGTAAAATTAAGGTCTTTGGGATTCAAAAAATAATGTGTTCTGTAATATTTTCATTGCATTGGATTTATATATAGATTCCCAATTACATTCTTGTGTTTGTGCATTTCTTATCTAACTAGAAACTTTTCATTAAATAGATAGTAAATCTAATTCTTTATTACAGTAATTCTTAGCAAATCAGTTTGCCTAGTTGGAATTAAAATGATTTATGAAACTGAATTAAATTGAGAAAAATCAGTTTTAAAATTCAAAAAGATACTGATAAAAATTTTGAAATGCTAAATGTTTGAAATGGAGCCTGATTTACCTAATAAGCCAGATTTTCCCTCACAAACCAAATTATCACTTTTCACATATATTAAAATCCCATAGGAATTATGGAATGATTTTTGTTTTCTGAATTTTTTTGCGTTTATGTATCTAGCTGTATAACTTTGTCACTGTTTTTATTTTATTTTTACATTTCATCAGCTGATAGTTATTATTATTACTCTTATTATCCAGATTTTTATTTTGACTATACTTGCTTGTTTATATTTCCACAGAAACTTACCTAGTGTTGCTAACTAACTACTGTGTTTTTAATTTTCTTGATGTCACATTTCATTTATTAGTGTTATTCAGGGGATACTGGAATCTTTTCAATGCTCAATCCATTCCAGAACATTATAAGCCTTTCCGCTTACTCATTTTATACCATTTTATAGATATGGGAACATAGTTATTTTCATTTAAAAATCACCTATTAATAAGAAGATATTTTATTTCTTGTGTTCCCATTGCCATTGGATCTTTTCTTTCCAAAACACCCTCTCACCTTATGTGTGGAATCTATTGCTTTTATTATTACTTTTAGAAAGAAATATATTACTAATTTTTCTAATAAGTAGCCTTATGACAATTGGGTAAATATTTTGAAGATTAAATGCATTTGTACCCATTTCTATCAGCTAATATGAGAGATTTCATATCAATCACATATTTAAATTTGAAAAAAAAGGCAATATCACCATGGTAACCTGTGGGGAGAATGATTTTTAATTATTTTAAATATTGAAGTTTGAAAACATTAGAATGGTAATAGAAACTCAGAAGGCATAAGAAATGAATATTCATGTGTAACATGAAGATACACATTCTGCAAAGCAAAAACTATCTCACATAAAGATGAATAATTCTCACATTAAAAACTGCAACTTTTATTATGTAATTTTCCAAACTCATAAACCATTTCTTCATATAAAAAAAGAATTCTGATACTAGCAACTAAATAGGTGCATGTCAAATACTATTAAATAAAGAATTAGTAGAAACAAATTCTTAAACATACGAAAGCTACCTAATTTTACTTTGAGAAAATGAAAATAAAAAATTTATACATATAATTTTATATATAAATTTAATATATATATCATATATATTAAATTATATATATATATTTTTATCAGAATGGCAGAAATCAATACAATTGAAAACATACCTGTTGAATTTGTAGGGGAAAAATCAACCTCCAGTAATTCAGGTCAGAGTATAAATTAGTAAAATTCCTTTAGAGGACATTTTGGAATATCTGCTCAAATTATAATTCCAATATTTCTTTGATCTGGAATTCTACTTCTTGGTGTTTTTATGTTTTATACTCATTATAGAATACTTTATAATATCTATAATACCTGAAGACTGAAAACAACATAAATGTTTCCTATTTGGTATTAACTTAAAAGGATAAAAATATAATACAATGTTATAAAATATGGCAATTTTATATGTGACATTATTTCCAAGATATTTTGTATATAAAAATTGCTGAGTAAAATGTATATCATGATATGTCCCACATATATAAAAATATAGTAAATGTGGAATATCTTCAAGATTAAATTTTTTTGTGTGCCCTCTTGTTCTCTTAGACCTTGCAACCACATATGTGAAATTCCCTGCATAACTAGGAGTTGGTAATATTGAACAGGCTCATACAATTTCATGTGACTTTTCTATTGTGTTATTCCATTTCCTTCAGTCTAAGTGCCTTCCAAACACAATGAAAATCAGCCTGTCAAGAAGTAGTCAGCTTCTTACTGCAAATTTGTCCCTATTTCAAAGATGCTTACTCTACTATGTATCTAGATATCTTACCACAGGGAATGTTTTGATTCTGTGGTATTTAGAATGACAACTTCTTATTCACATTCTCAACTTCTATCAAACTTCAGAAAATTCCCCAAATCTTATCACAGCTAAATGTCAACTATGAAAAAGGTAAGAATAACACATAAAATTGTGAAGGTCTGTATTCCCTAGCCAAGGGTAAACATTTTTTTTAAGTTGGTAAATATATTAATCAGAATTCTTCAGAGAATTTGAGCAAATAAACTTAAAAAAATTTTATCCAAGGTTTATTATGTTCTTGGCCCTTAAATTACAGAAGCTTATAAGTCTCACTATCTATATATCCTTCCATGAATTGGAGAACCAGGAAAACAGGCAGCATACTCTGGTATTAATTTAAAGGCCTTAGAACCTGGGAATAAGCGGTGTAACTTCTAGGCCAAGCCAGCTCCTGGGAAGCAGTTGCTCAGCTGTCCAATGATAGGAGAAGATAAATGTTTGAGTTTAAGAAGGAAGAGTGACTTCATTTTCACTCAATCCTTTTGTTCTATTCAGTCTGTCAGTGGATTGGATGATGCCCATTGGTAAGGGCTGATTCAAATACTACTTTTTTCTGGAAATACCCTCACAGACATACTCCCAAAATGTTTTACCAGCTGAGTGCAGTTAAATTGACATAAAATGAATCATCACAGTAAAATAATGGGAAGGCTGTTAACCAGAACCAATTTGAATCTATACCATAGTCACTTCCCAGGTAGATTCCAGAACATCTTACATTATTTTTTTATGAATATACTGTTACCACATTCTTCCTTAGAATGCTTCATGAAATTTGATTAAAATAAACAAACGGACAATAAAAAAGAAAGCATGTAGCTTCTTGTGCCTTACTCCTCCCTTACTTGGAATGATAACGATGGTGGCAAGTAATCAACGTCACACTCTTTCCTCTCACTGTGCAAGTTTCATAATTCCCTTTGCTAAGTAGAAAATAGAAAAATGATGGTCCCTGATTTCATGTTTGTTGACCAATTAAGCTAGTTGTTAGTAATGCTATAATATAAAAGTAAGGCAGAAACAAGTTTTTCTTTCCTTATTTGGACTAGAAAGAACAAGAAAGTTTCTTTAAGGTTGCAAGAATTCAAGGGAAGGTAGTTGAGCTCATGCTACCTTGCTTGTAAGCCCAGAGCTAAGAGTATAACATCAAATTTTCAAATACCCCAAATAAGCAAGAGGATATGACTAGAGCCTCATTGTTGTAATGAGGGGCAAGAAAAGGATGAGCCTTTTTAGCAAAATCAGTTTTTGCATAAAAATAATAATAATTATTATTATTTTTAGAGTACTAGGGTTTGAACTCAGGGATACTTTACCACTGAACTGCATATTCAATTCTTTTTACTTTTTTTTTAAGAGAAGGACAGTGAGTGAGAGAGAGAGAGAGACAGAGAGAATCAATTTTTATTGAGTTTTTCACATGGCTTTCATTGCTCTCACACTTAGTTGCGTATGTGGGTGCTGGGGTTTGAGCCTGTGTACTTGTGCATGTTGGGCAAGCGCCGCAAACCACCAAGCCACCACTCCAGCCCCTCTTTTTACTTTTTTAAATTTGAGACAGGATATCTTTAACTTGCTCATTATAATTACAGGTTTGCACTATGATGCCTAGTTTGTTAACATAATTCAATCCAAAGGAGTTATGGAAATGTATCTCTGATCACTCTCAAACTACCTACTGTGCTATAAGAAAGCACAAAATCAAATTAGATCAGATATCTTTAGAGAGTCATGGACCGAACCCCACTGCTATAGTTTATACACTACTTTCTGCATCCAGAGAAGCTTTAAAGCCACTCTCTAGATGTAGAATTCTTGAAATTGAGATCACAAGCTAGAAGTTCAACGATATTTTAGTAATCACTAGTCCATTAAAAACCCCAAATGAAAATAATCAGAACAAATTAAGTTATTTGCTATAAGATTGAGGCAGACTAGTGGAATTCAGGACCAACAAGAAAGAGTTTATGCAGTTTTGAAACTGTGATGACTATTTAGTACAGCTGCTATAATTACATTTCCTAAAATTGAATACTTGCTATTTTTATTGTTTTGTAATTACAGAATTTCTATGGGTATTGGAGATAAGTAGTGACTGAATTTGGCAAGTGCTGTGCGTTTTCTAGGTTTAATGATGGTGCTGCTCTGGAAAAGAATATTTTGAATTTCAGTCAAATATTTATGGCATATGAGTCATCTTAAAGAGCTACTCTGGAAAAATGATTGGTTTGATCATAAATACTCTCTATGGTCGTTTTTTTGAATGACTTGATTTCTTCTTTCTTATCAAAAGATCTTCACCAAAATCAACCTCAAATAATCAAAAATATTTCTTTTTATTCTTTCTTTATAAATAAATAGAGGATTTGAAAAATTACTCCCAATGATTGATCAACTAGCAGAAGTAGCTGAAGAGCACAAGTGGGTATCCTTTTTTGGAAAAGGTCTTTAAATGCATGTTTGCTGAAATCTAAGTCATCATAACCTGTCTATATATACTGTTTTAAAAGGTGAAGAATACAGGAACCTCAAAAGGAGAAATGATTATTAAAGGAGATAGGATAAGTTATTATATGACTTAAAGACATTGAAATGACAATAATTAATGCTTCACACATTTATATATCTGTGGCTCTTTATAGAGAATTACTTGTCATTTTCAGAAGTGTAATAAGAATCAAGTTTTTATAATATTTAAATTAATAATGCTCATTACTAAAGTGCCAAAGAGCAACAAATGGAATTTCAAAATAAGAAAATCCATTTTACCCTGCAGTAATAAGAAAACAGAGGGAAAATAATTTCCTGGAGCTTCTGTGGGTAGGAACCAAGAGAACTAGAAAAAGGTAACGATATGGTTTATGAACAGACCCACCCATGTCTATTGTCCTATGGGATGTTCAGGAAAAACACCTGTATTTTCCTCACATGTATTAGCTAAGAAGATAATAAATAAATTGAATCTAGAGGACAGGAGAAATTATATATATATATATATACATATATATATATATATATATATTTGTGTTAAAATAATGAAATTTAGTGAAAATAGTTAATATTGAATGAATTAAAATTTATGGCATCAATATTTTTGTTTGCTTTTTATGTTTTAAAGAGAGAGAAACAGTGAGAGAGAGAGAGAGAGAGAGAGAGAGAATCAATCCCATTCAGTCCTCTATGTGGCTTCCGTTGCTCCTAGACATTGCTGGGTCCTTGGTGCTAGGGTTTGAATTGGCGTACTCGCGCATGCTGGGCAAGCGCCCCAACTGCCGAGCCACTGCTCCAGCCCTTGTTTTCTTTGCTGAATGACTATTTTCTCTCATTTTGAAATAATTTAGTAACCAGAAAATTTATTTGTAGAGGAGATGGGGGAAATGCCAGGAAATGCAGAACCATTTGTCCTAATTAAATAATCTTTTTGTCAATGATGCAGTTTCATGGGAACATAGAACAGCAATTAGATAATTAAAATGATCTTTCAGCATTTTCCATGTTAATTGTAAGTTGTTAAACTAAAATAACAATATTTGTTTTTGATGCAAGGAAAATCTAAAAGTCTAGTGTCTCACACCTAATTATGAGTTCTAAGCTTAGATAACACTATTTGCTAACCACTATTTGAATTATATGGTTTTTTTCATGATTAGAACACTACAGCAGAAAACATGTATATCCTCATTTTCATTGAAATGTTTTGAAATTTCATTTAATCCTGTTTATTATCTCTTCAACTATTTTAAAATGTCTCATTATTTTCATTTTATAACTATTTTTGAAGGCCTGTTACAATGCATAATTCAAATTTAAGTATCATATCAGTAAATTTTCTTCAGAGGCCTGTGAAAATTAACCTGTATGCTTACCATATCTAGAATCTCAGAGTTTCACAATGACCCATTAGACTAAGAAAAATACTGAAAGTATGAAATAAAAATTAAATGTACAAATCAGCCAGAAGGGTTTTGGGAAAAGGTGCTCATACATGAAAACAAATTAAATGATTATAACTTCAGTTATTTAAGAGCTTTGGGATCTCTTATTTTAGGGTCGGATTATAGAGGAAAATTCTATTTTGCTAAACTTATCATAAAGGAGCAAAATAGCATCAGTGCTATAAATGGAAGGATATGTGACTCCACACTGGGTATACTAGCATTATATAACTTAGTAACAGTTTTAATACCTCTTTTGGTATTTTTTCCTATAGTTAAAATAGTTATTTCTATGCTGAATTTTTCCATTGTTTTAAGAGTACGCTAATATTTAGCTCCAGGATTACTTTCTTTCCTTCCACCTCTTCTTTTGACTTTTTTCTACATTACTTCCTCATTGCAAGTGGAATGGTGGGTGGCTATCTTTATTCTTATCCAATAAATTACAGTGTAGTTATTTTGCAAGTGTTGGAAAACTACTCACTGTTTTTGACAGTTCCTTATGTGACCTATTTTATAAATTCTTTCAACATTTAACAATCTTTGGAGACTCTTGAGTTTTTCAATGTTACTGTCAATGTTAATAATTTATAACCTCCCTACATGAGACAAGTGGTGGAGACATTAGGAATGGTAAATAAGGAAAAATCAGGATAAGGATGTTGTAAAATTTGAAGAAAGTTCAGAAAATTTTATAGTAAGAATGCATCATGTTTGTGTGTTTAAAAGATCTGGAAACAAAAAAATAAGAAATGATCAATTTATAATTTTGAGGGATTTTTTTAGAGAGAGGGATAGTGAGAGATAGAGGGAGGGGGAGAGAAAGAATCAATTTTATTTAGTTTTTCATGTGGTTTTCATTGCTCAGAAACTTCATTGTGTGTGTGATGCTGGGGTTCAAACCTGCATCATCACAATGCCAGGCAGTACCTTAACCACTGAGCCACTACTTCAGCCCCTAGTTTGGAGTTTTTAATATTGAGATACATAACAATTCTTTATAACAAACTATTTTAAATTTATCTTAAGTCCTCAGAGTAATATATTCTGTGATTGCATTATCTTACATTTATTCCTTCATTCTGAAAATATTGATTACATATTGTACTGCATTGTAGGTCTTATGCTAGTTGTCAGAGGTGTTAACATCTTCAAAGATCTTAAAGTTCAGTAGAAGGAGCCGAGTAAATTAATCAAGCAGTGTCACAGTACAATTTCATAGTTATTATGTGAATCTGAGTTTCTGTAGAGGGAAGAACACAGAGGAGAGATGTCCCCTGCTACTTGGCATTTGGCAATGTAAGGCTTTATTGAAAAGAATTGGGGTCTTGGACTAGTATTCAAGAAAGCAAATCAAGGATAAATGCTATTGAAAAATCTTCAATACAACATGTAATTCTGGAGAGAGAGTAGTGAGGAGAAAGGAGATTGAAGTAAATCTCACAAAATGAAGATGGCCATACCATTCTGATAAGCTGCTTTCACAAAATACCTTTGAACAGTCTATGTGGCAGGAAGAAGAGAAAGGTAGTTATCATTACCCACTGGTCAAACTTTTCCACTGACTATTAATTCTTCATGCTGAACATGTGTTTGTTCATCACACTTGAACAGTGAGCAGTATGCCCCAGATCTAGAGGCAGCAGGAGCATTTGTGAGGTTAGGCTTTGTAGGGTGTGCATAGAAGTAATGAGATAGATCAAGAGTTCTGGCCTCAAAGGTCTCTAGCTGGAAGTAGTAACTGTGGGAGCAGCAGCAGCTGCAACAATAGCAACAAATCATGACAATGGAGATCACTCAAGCTTATGATAAGACAGATCAAATTGGATAAGAAGGATTCAAAAGAATTGGAATCAGGTTCTGGAAGAGATATCTATACTCTCACCTTCCTCAAAGTCCTATTCACAGCAGCCAAGATATGGAAACAACCCAAATGTACATCAAAGATGAATGTATAAAGGGAAAATGTATTATGTGTATGTAATGAAATATTATTTATCCTTAAAAAAGAAGGAAATCCTTCAATGCACAACAGAATGGATGAATTTTTAGGGTATAATGCTAAGTAAAATAAGTCATTTACAGAATGAGAAATACTACATAATTCCTTATATAAGACATAAAAATAGTCAAATTAATTGAAGCAAAGAGCAGAACCATAGTTGCCAGAACAGAAGAGAGGGAAATGAGAAGTTGCTGAACAAGAGGTGTTTTAGTCAGTAACTTTGCTGCTGTGACCAAAAGACCTGACAAGAACAGTTAGAGGAGGAAAGTTTATTTGGGGGCTCACACTTTCTGAGGTTTCAGTGCATAGATGGCCAGCTCTATTGTTCTGTGCATGAGGTGGGATAGATCATCAATGGCGGAAGGGTGTGGTGGAAGATAACATCTCATAACATGATAATCAGAGACAAAATACATAACCCAAAGGCAAGCCTCTAATGACCCAATTTCTCCAGTTACACCCTAAATGGCAACAGTTACCATCCAGGTATCCTCTATAAGAAGAATATTGTGCTGATTAGGTTAAGGCTCTCATAACCCAATCATTTCTCCTCTAAACTTTCTTGTGCTGTCTCACACATGTGCTGTATACCATAACAACAGGTATAAAGTTATAATAATGCAAGATGAATAATTTTTGAAGATATACTGGGCTACATTTTGCCTATACTTAACAATATTTTATTATACACCTAAAATCTGTTAAGATCATAAATCTCATGCTAAACATTCATATCACCATAAAATAAATATTTTCAAGAGAGAAAGAAGAGAAGAGAGAGAGAGAGAGAGAGAGAAAAGGTGAGTATGTAGATCTGTCATGATCCAATATTAATCTTGTCTGTGGCTACCTGAAGTCAGTCTTGAAAAATAACTAAATTTTCACCAAATCAACGAGGGAAAATATACATGCAACCAAAAGCAGCGGCATAAGAAAAGGCAAGATCATGAATAAAAGTAACCATATTACAGTTGAATATATCAATGTCATCTCTCCTTTGAAGTGTCCTAATCCTGGTTTACATCAGTAAACTTTTGAAAAATTGCCTCTTAAGTTACATGTCCAGTTACAAGATTTCCTCTTGTTAGTCATTGATCCATTTGTCATCATCCAATGGAAATCTGTCTGTATCCTTACAACTATCAAAACATTTCAATAGATTACCTTTCACTTAGGATAACATTCCTAATCCACAACATGGTCTTCCATATATTCTAGCATAGGCCTCTGTTTTCTTGGCACCAAATTAATGGCTCTCTTATTCTCTTATGTGCCAAGATCTTTCCCCTAGTTTTATCCCAGGGCCTAGCAGAGTGCCTGAAACATATGTATACAAATTGTCATGAGTTCAGTGGACACAACATTGCCTCTGCGAATCCCCATTGAGAAGAGAGGCAGATTTATAGATGTGTCAATGGTTAGAATAGTGTCTACATAACATTTCATAAGAGTATGTCATTTTTCCCTTTTGTAGTTGGGAAGGACTTTAGAAAATGTATAGTGATTAGCCCCTGGATGTGAAATAGCCATCTAGCCATTGACTAAAGCACATTCTAGGAGAAAATGATGGTAGCAATGTTTGGAGTTGTGAAACCCTTCGGCCTAGTCATACAAAGAAGAGGACTCTTATGTCAATGGCAGAGAGAGAGGGTGGGGGGACTGGATGGATGGGAGGAGGGACGCTAGAAATGATATTGGAAGGGGAGGCTTCACATTAACACCCTTTACTCCATTTGCATTCTACAATTTATGTATTTCAATAAAGAATGTACCTTCTTGACAAGCTGCTCTCCACTGTATCATTCTCCTTACAATGTTTGGACTTACTAAGGGACATTTCAACTGCAAACCCCATTCTACCATATACTTAGTATTACTGTAAGATTATATTTATCTACTTGAGTTAAAAGTGTCCAAATCACTTCTTTGTAATTCAAATCTAATTTTTGGCCTCCAGCTATATGCAGTAAAAACTATTGCCTTTTATTTCTCTGTGATTTTTCTTGATTTTTTTTATATCAATGGACTCAGTACTGTTCTTTCTATGTCAAAGCAGTTTTTCTGTAACATATTTTCATTACCATTTTATTAAGTATAGTGAACCACTCAGTGAATCTCTTACCAAACATGTGGCTCTTGAAATAAGATACACTTTTCCCAAACTTTCATTTGGATTTTTTTCTTTCCTTTTTTTCTAGGATCATGAGCATTGACCTGAAAGAAAGGGACCTGCTTTGTAGTACTTTTTATAAATTAAAGTTTCTCCTTATTCTATTGTCCTTTTCATCCAAAGTCACAGACTTAAAATGAAAATGAAGATGTATTGGTGGCCTTTAAAAAATATAGTCTTAGATTTAGGTAGTGCTCTGATAGTCAATATAAAAGCACATTTATTTATTATACTACATGGATAATAACCAATGATTCAAAGTAAATAGAAATTTATAACAGACTTTCCTAGGTAATAATATTTTGGACATTGGCCAATAATGAATAAAAGTAATAATAATTACATGAGTAATAATAATAGTGAACTCTTTCAAACATTGTTCCAAGCATTTTGTATGAATAATTTCAAGTATCTTTAGCTCTCTGATTTTGATAACACATACATTTTACAGTATTAATCATAAATGTATAAATAACTTCAGGAAAAACAATTTTATTAAAAATTATGGTAACACCAGGCTTCAAAGAATAATCATTTCACATGGACATGGTTTATTAGAGTTTACAATGTTCATTTATCTCTAAATAGGATCTCAATAATCCTTCCTGATATCAAGTTGCCCTAGTTGATGTAAGGATACAGGGAGAGTCTTAAACATGTTTGAAAAAAGAGCCACTCAGGTTGGGCTCCTAGATATGACAGTGGTGATAGTAGTGTGCTGTAGCATACCAGTCCTATGTATGCTATTGGCTATAATATTGCATAAGTGAATAAAAACAGCAGAGGGGAAGCAGTTATGTGCACACCACATTTCACAAATGTGACGATCCAAGTGTGATCTTGACTATGATTTTGAATCATTTACATGGTTTTTCTTTTTATCTTTGAGGATTGAGACAGTCAGACAAGCTATCAATATAATGTAGTTTGCACATAATTTAGGTTCAGCTTCTATAAAATCTCTTTAAAAATCTAAAAATAATTTTTAAAAAGTCACAAAAGTATGTGTTAAGATATAGAGCCAAAATAATTATTTTTGAAATATCTTCAAATCAGAACACAAGACCAATGATAACTTATTTATCAAACATCATGTATTCCCACTAGTGTTTGCTAATAAATTTTCAATTTTGCCTCAAAACAAATTAATGAGGAATGAAAATATTGTTCTACTCAAAACACTAAAATAAAAATAAGTTAATAAATAGTCTATCTAAAATCACTGTAATGAATTGACTGCCAGGAATAGATGTCATATTATCTGTCTAACAGTTGTATGCTCTGCCTGTAGTTAGATATCTTTACTTTGGATTCTCTCAGACACACTGGTTGGAATATTTAAATAAAGCAGACATTAACATTTGGCTATCCTAGGAATGTGTCATATCTCTCCACTTGTATAAATTTGCTTATTAAAAAATTTAACACATAAAAATTAAATGACAGCTGCTTTAGTGAATATGTATAATTTCTTATGCAAAACTATTTATCAATTAAAACTCATTATCACCTTAATATCACCAGGTGTTTATAGAGTTATAAGTACATAATATCTCTGAATAATTTTTTCTGTTTTAAACCTTGAATTGCTACATGGCTGCCAATTTATAAATTCTATTTCCTGGGTAGTATTTGGTGAAAATAAAAATTTTCATTTCAATCTTTCAGTTTCTTAGCAACCAAGAAAACAATCACTTGATAATTGACACCAATGGAAATTCATACCAATGGCACACCATTTCCCCATTTCCTAAGATAAAAACAAATGTAACCATTAAAGTGATAAAAACCTAGAGATGTGGAACCACATTTCTCACATAGTAGGATATTAATAAACATTTACTTCAATATATTTGATGCAGTCATTACAAATGAACAAGTAAATTTGTACTGGTTAATGTGGTTGAACTGTTAGGGAACTAAGATTTTTATTGCATGTGTGGGAATATGGGACTGGTAAAAGGTGCAAGAATTCATGGATACAATGCCATGTTTCTTTTATTCACTATTTATTTCTAGATTTCCCTTCATAAGCAACACTTAATAGATATAATCGCTCAGGAAATGCACATACTTGTGAATAAAAGACTGGAAATAAACCTCTTTTTGACTTTTTATTTCTCTATATTTTCCACGTTGATATAAATCCATAGATCAGCAATTCAGTTTCTCTATCCTTCCACTCTCAAATGACCTTTTAATTTATTCAGTTACATATTTCAGTAAAATGAAAAAAATAATGATTTGTTTAATAATTATTCCACTATATTTCCCCCCTCCCCTTCTTATTTAGGTACCAAACTGAATAATTATTTGCTTTCTTTTGATAAGACACTGGAAACTTCTCAATGGAGGAAGCCCAGAAAACTCTTAAATATATGAGAAAATGCTCTACATAACTAGCAATCAGAGAAATGCAAACCAAAACTTCGCTGAGATTCCACCTCACTCCTATCAGAGTGGCAAAAATGCAGAATACGAACAATGACAGATGCTGGAGGAGCTGTGGGAAAAAAAGAACACCCTCATATTGCTGGTGGGACTGCAAACTGGTACAGCCACTCTGGAAAGCAGTGTGGAGACTCCTCAAAAAATTGGGGCTGGATAGAAAGGAAGAAATAGGGGGTATCTCAATCCTTGACCTGAAATTATACTACAGAGCTGTAGTAGCAAAAACAGCATGATATTGGTATCAAAACAGAACCGAAGACCAGTGGAACCGAATAGAAGATCCTGAGACAAACCCCCATATCCTTAACTAGTTGATATTTGATAAAGAGGGCAAAAGTATAGTGTGGAAAAAAGCCTGTTCAACAAATGGTGTTGGACAAACTGGACAGCCATATGTAGACATCTGAAGCTGGATCCTTATCTTTCCCCCTGAGCAAAAATTAAATCAAAATGGATCAAAGACCTGGATATTAAGCCAACAACTTTAAATTTACTAGAAAAAGAAGTAGTGTCATCACTACAGCATATAGGAGTCGCAGCTACTTCATTAACAAAACTCCCATAGCTCAAGCTGTAAAATCAAGAATAAATGAATGGGATGGAATTAAACTAAAATGTTTTTGCACAGCCAAAGATCTAGTTAAGAGCATCAAGAGAGGTCTGGAGTGGTGGCTCAGCGGTTACGTTGCTTGCCTGACAAGCACAAGGATGTGAGTTCAATTCCCTGCGCCATGTACACAACAAAGTGTCTGAGGAATGAATGTCATATGAGAAGCTAAATAAAGATTGCTTCTCTCTCTCTCTCTCTCTCTCTCTCCCTCCCTCCTCTTAAAAAAAAAAAGAGCATCAAGAGAGAACCTACAGAATGGGAGAAAACTTTTGCCTGCTACACCTCGGACAGAGGACTAATATCCAGAATATACAGGGAACTAAAGAAACTAAAGTCCAAACTCACAAATAATCCAATCAATAAATGGGCTAAAGAACACAAAAGGAACTTCTCTCCAGTGGAAGTCCAGAAAGCCCATAAATATATAAGAAAATGCTCTACATCATTAGCTATAAGGGAAATGCAAATCAAAACTTCAATGAGATACCACCTCACTCCTTTAGAGTGGCAAAAACGAAGAATACAAACAAGGACAGATTCTGGAGGGGCTGTGGGAAAAGAGGAACACTGTTACACTGCTGGTGGGACTGCAAACTGGTTCAGCCACTATGGAAAGCAGTGTGGAGAATCCTCAAAAATGTAAGGATGGAACCACCTTACAACCCAGCTATCCCACTCCTATGTATTTTCCCAAAAGAGTTAGAATCAGCGTATTATAGTGATGTGGCTTCCTCAATGTTTATAGCAGCTCAATTTACTATAGCTAGACTATGGAACCAACCCAGATGCCCCTCACTCGACGAGTGGATACAAAAACTTTGGTACATATATACAACGGAATACTACTTGGCCATTAGAGAAGACAATATTATGGCTTTTCATATCAAATGGATGGAGATGGAAAGAATTATGCTTAGTGAAGTATCCCAATCCCAGAGACTCAAGGGCCAAATGGTATCTCTCACCTGTGGATGCTAGAATATATGTGGAAGCAGTAGGGTAGACGGCTAACCTAACAATACTTCAAATTGTATGACCCTCAGAGTAATAGGGGGATGGCTCCCTAGGATATTTGGAGGTGTAGGGAGGGGGATGAGGAGGGGGGAAGGAGTATGAAGAACTCCTAGGAGACTGGAGAGTGGGAATATGGGGGAACCATCCCAGAAGCCGATGCCATTCCTCCACGAGATACCCATTTAACTCATGTGTTCTTCTGGGGAAAACTGCAACAGGTGAAACCCAAGGTGGTCATTCATGTTTTGGCATTAACCCTTGATAACAAAGTATATATACATTGATTACTGTTGGTTTGATAATATTTCCCCCTCAATTGTATCTCTATATACTTCTAATAAAAAATAAATAAAATTTTAGTCTCATAAAAAAAATTGGGGCTTATGATCCTGCTATCTCACTCCTGGGTATTTTCTTAAAAGAGCTGGTATTGGCATATTATAGAGATACAGCTTCATCAATGTTTATAGCAGCTCAATTTGCTATAGCTAAACTATGGAACCAACCCAGATGCCCCTCACTTGACGAATGGATTAAAAAACTGTGGTACATATATACAATGGAATACTATTTGGCTATTCGAGAAAATGATCTTATGCCATTTGCAACCAAATGGATGGAGATGGAAAAATTATGATAAGTGAAATATCCTAAATTCAGAGACGTAAGAGCTGAATGTCTCTCATTTGTGGAAGCTAGAATACAATCAGAAACAGTATTGTCCTGGTCCAGCCGGGTTCTGACCTGAGGGACGGGCTGGGGATGAGTAAAACCACAGGCCGGAGACCCAAAACGGTCTTTGTCCAAACTTTACTTCTCCTTTTTATGCATCCATACTTTACATCTCTCTTTCAAGGCAACGTTCATTTGTACTGCTACGACAAAATGCCTAACATTAAGTAATCTCAAACAAGTCAAGGCAACGCTACAAGACTCTATTTCAGAACAAACATAGACAGCAATTTCTCACAGTTCTGAAGGCTGGGAAGTTCAGGAGCAAAGCATAGGCAGGTTCAGCTGCTGACAAGAGCTCATCTTCCAAAGGAGCAGGGACACCAAGTCCAGCAGCAAAGTACTAGAGCTCTCTCCCAAAGGAAGAGCTCTCGACTGCTGGCTGGAGCCTCATTTTTAAAGGCGTTCACCCCGCCCCCTCAAGGCCTCTACATTAGCTCATTCATTGCCACACCTGGATTTCGGAGGCACACGTTTGATCAGTAGGCCTCTACGTGCACCCCTTGAAGGATCTAAAGTAATTGGAAGGTGATACCAATGCGAAATGTCTAAAGCCTGTGTCGACACCCTGTTTTTCAAGCTTAACAATATACAATCTAGCAGCCCTTCCTGAAGGAGCTTATACAAACAGCAACAAGATCCAGGGCAGCTGATAAAGTAAGGGTCAGACCCCAACACAGTTTGATAGATGACCAAACTAATAATAACTTCAACATGTATGAAATTTTACATGAGCAGGGGGAACCTTGCTTATGATGATGGGGGAGGAATGGAGGGTGCCAGCGAGCGGGAAGGGGATAGTAAGGATATCAAGGAGGATGGAGTGAGGGAGTATGGGGCATTCAACCCAGCAGGGAACCTTTGACTTCCATGAGAAGTCTAATTAACACAGGGGTTAAATTGGGGGAAACATGGAACTATTGGGAACCCAAGGGGAAAAACAATAGAATGGCATCAGCCTAGGCTTGCCCTGTCATTATAGATTTGTTCTAGATTGTATGCCAATGACTCTCTCCTAAATGTAATCCTATTTTTTAACTAATAAAAAGTGACTAAAAAAAGACACTGGTAGAATTTGAAGCTACTATTACTGCATTTGTTTTTGTCTTCTCTTTCATTATTAAAGTATAAATGACAAATAAAAATTGTACATATTTAAGGTGTGCAACTTGTTGTTTATACAACACGTTGTTAAGTTACTACTACTAAGATTAATGCAGTTATTACAAGCTTAATAACATATCCATTATTTCGCCCAGTTGCATTTTATTGGGACAAGGGAGGAGTAAACATTTAAAGTCTACTCTCTTAGAAAATTTCAAGTACAAAATACAGTATCAACTACAGCCACCATGCTGTGTATTAGATTGCTAGAACCTACTCTTCCTAACTCAAACTTTTTACCAATTGACAAAATCTCCCCTTTTTCCCCAACCCTCAATTGTTGACAACTACTAGTCTGTTTTAAACTTTCATGAGTTCCTCTTTCTAGACTTTATAAGTAATCTAGGTCATATTGTATTTCTCCTTCCTGCTTGGTTTATTTCACAGAGCATAAAGTCTTCTAGATTCATCCATATTGTCACAATGCAGGATTTCCTTTATTAATAATACTCCATTATTTAGCCATCCATCCATCACATTTTATATAAGCATTCATCCATCAATGGACACTTAAGTCCATATAATGGCAGGTGTGAATAATGTTTCCTTGAACATAGGAACCCTGTGTTGCATCAGGATGTTGATTCCATGCTCTTTGTGTATGTACCCCAAAATAAGATCACTGGACCTTTTGACATCTAATTTAATTTTTTAGAATCTCCATAGTATTTTTCATAATGAGTATATGCATTTATATTCCCATCAACAATGTGCAAGTGTTCACTTTTCTCCACATTCTAATCACTGTATATTAACTTTAATTTTAGTTAAATGAATTCTTTTTGTTTTAAAGTTTACTTATAAATGATCCACAAAATCATAATTATTAGTGGGTGTTGTCTCATGTTTTCATCTATATATACATTTCCTAATGTTTAAGTCATGATGAACAGAACATAATAATCTCTCATTACATGCATGTTGATTCAAATGACAGAATAAAATTATTTTTATGGCTGAACAGCATTTCATAGTGAACAAGTAACACACTTTTTACCAACTCTTCAGTTAATGGACACATAGTTTGTTTCCTTTTTTTTTTTTTTTGGCAATTGTGAACAGTGCATCAATTAACATGGGCATGTAGATGTCTCTTCAATATTCTAATTTCATTTCCTTTGGCTATAAACCCAATACTAGAATTACTGAATCATATGGTAGTTTTACTTTAATTTTTTGAGAAAGCTCCCTACTCCATACTGTTTTCCATAATGACTCTGCTGATTTATATTTCTACCAATCATGTGCAAGTGGTCCCTCCTTCAAAATTATTACCAGTACTTATTATATTTTGTCTTTTAGATAATAACTTTTCCTACCAGAGTGAGATGATACTTTGTTTTGGTTTTGATGTGCATTTCCAAAATGATTAATGATGTTGAGTGTTTTTTATATATTTTTTGACATTTATATATATATATATTCATTTATTATTGGTGCATTATAGCTGTACATAATGATGGGATTTGTTGTCACATATTCATAGATGTAAACAATGCAACAATATAATTTGGTCAATATCTCCCCCAAGCAGCCTCCAGACCTCCCTTCTCCCATTTGTTGGTCCTTTGCCTCTCTTCCTGGGTCATATATTTTCCCTAATATATGTAAGTATATTAACATAATTTTTATACCTATGAAGAACATTATATACATTTTCTTTGTTTGTTTATTTTGTGGATCCATACAACCTTTAGCATTGTTTTTATTTTTCTATCTTTCTGAAGAATGTCATTGATAAGTTGAAAGGGATTGCTTTGAGAGGCTGGAGCAGTGGCTCAGTGATTACAGTGTTTGCCTGGCATGCGTGAGGACGTTTGTTCAAACCCCAGCACCATGTACACAACAAAGTTTTGGAGCAATGAAAGTCACATGAAAAACTAAATAAAAAACTGATTCTCTCTGTCTCTCTCACTATTCCTCTCTTTAAAAAAAAGAAAGGGATTGCATTGAATCTGTAGATCAGTTTGGACACCTTGGGCATTTTTTTAATTGAGAAATTTATTTGTTGAATAATCATCAAATTTTAACAAAATAATATATAATGTATATAGATTCTGAAAATTGGATTTACCCCCAAAAGCACCCCCCCCATTACCCACCCTTATCCCTCCCTTCCCCTTCCCACAACATCTCTAAAAAAAGTATTAGGTTGTGTAACATTACATGATATCTGGATTTAACACCTGATAATAGACCACCTCTCTTAATGGCCAGGGTCTAGTTCCAGCCTCCACAGATGAGTGAAGACATTCGTCCCTTGGTTTTCTGGGTTATGCTGATTTCACTCAGCATAATTTCTTCTATAGCCAACCATTTACCTTCAAAGGCTGCAATATCATTGTTTCTAATTGCTGTGTAAAATTCCATGGTATATAAGTACCACAGCTTTTGGATCCATTCATCCAGTGAGGGACATCTGGGTTGTTTCCATGATTTAGCTACTGTAAATTGAGCTGCTATAAACATAGATATCACCTTGGGCATTTTAACATTAGTAATTCCTCCAATCAATGATCATGGGGTATCTTTCCTCTTTTGCATTTTCTACAATTTCTTTCAACATGTTTTTAAGTTCTCATTGTGAAGATATTTCACCTCATCAGATAAATTTATTCCTAGGTATTTTATATTATAACAGTTGTAAATAGAAGTTTTTTAATTTCTATTTCTGGTAATCTAGACATTATAAATTAATTACATATGAGTTTATTTTCTATCATTTATTCTACTGTATTGACTGTGAATTTCTTATGTTTATGTACATATAGCCTACATTTTTTGAAATTTGCTTTTTATAAATCAATTTATATTCTGTATTTAACTTTTTAAAAAAATTTTCTATGGTATATTGCATGTAAGCATTTCCATGGAGTGTCTGGTGGTATCTGAATATATGTATATGTTTATAACTTTAGTTATATGAAATCATATTTGTATGTATTTCTCAATCCTTAATTTCTGATATGCTCAGTTTCAGGAAAAGAAAAATTTTGATCAAAATTTCTTGAGATTAACAATAAAGCTATAAGCTATATTTTGTAACCTTTTAACTGATTCACATGACTTTATTGTATTTACCTGAATATGCTCATTATTCACTAAATCC
>PVKS010007949.1:0-70547 GCA_004027875.1 Aplodontia rufa | reverse complement strand
TATGACTATAAATTATTGCTCAGATATTTTTAGAATCACAAATCTGAGATTTCAGAGGACCTTGGACATAATCTCCTTTTTATCAGTTCTGTAAGTGATAGTATAGTGTTTCTTTGAACATCGTTGGTTAAAACAGTTCATTCTAAAAGTTCATTCCATTCTTGAATGGTTTCAAATATGCAGACAATCTTCTTTGTATTGTGTTGAAACTGATTGGAAAATCAGCCCATTTATTTTTAGTTCTCTCATTGGACCAACCCAGGATAAATATAGTGACATGTGAGTTTCTTCTGCCAAATATTGGTGTCCCATGAATGATTCTGAAGGTGACTTTAGGAGAAGGGGTATTAAAGTGTCCTGCTGTTTGGCAGAGTCTCTGAAAAAAAAGAAAGAAAGAAATTGTGGGAGGGGTGGCTCAGCAGTTATGGAACTTGCCTGGCATGGGCTAGGACCTGGGTTCGAACCCAAGTACCACGTACACAATAGAGTGTCAGAGCAACATGAGAAACTGGACAAACTTGATTCTCTCTATTCTCTCTATCTCTCTCTTCTCTCTCACTGTCCCTCTCTTTCTAAAAAAAAAAAAAAAAAGAAAAGAAATTGCTTCTCAAGGATACTACCTTCAGAACAATAGTCATTTAGAGATCCTAATGTATTTTGTTTGAAATCAGTCTGATCATGATAATAATCACAACTTATGCACCATGCTAGTTCACAGGATCTTCCTATAGATATTCTCCAGGAACTTTAAATATGTTGGTTAAAATCCTGCTAAGTGACCGAACACTGCCACCTTACCCTGACTAGATACAAGTATGATGTAAAATTTAGCACTTTATATTTTGGCATTTTTACTTGGTCATATTATTTTTTGTGTTGAATTGTTTTTAGAAACATAATACTACAAGCTTTTCAAAGATCAGCTCTTTTATTTTTTTTAGGAAAATACTATCTTGGGGAGAGTTTGTCATACTTCTTGGTTCTCGATTATCAGATATTCTCATTAACTGACCATTGCTTTTTTAGGGAAAATTGAGCTTTATCTTTCGACCTGATTTCCCCTTTATTTTCCTCTTGTTTGTTTGTTTGTTTAACACACATTTACCAGCAGCTTGCTCTGGGAGAGGTCTGTGTGGGAAGCTAGGATTACAAACAGAAAAACAGAAACCGATCCAGGCAGTTCTTCTAAGAGAGAGCAGACAGCTGGTGACAACACAGTGCAGAGCACCAGCCTGGGGGCCCACAGAGGGGAGCAGAGCCAGGGAGCCTGGATGCAGGCCTGGGTGGAGCCTAGAAGGCAGGGAAGCGGATAAAGAGCTCTGCAGGCCCAAGAACCGCCTCTAGCAAACATTCAAGAGTATGAAAACAAAAACTGGACTTTGTTTAACATAGGGGTAAGAGAATATTAGGGTGGAGATGAGGCAGAAACTGGCCCTGGTTTATTATTGCTTTAAAGTAATTGTTTCAGCACTGCACCCAACCCCCTGTTTAACAGCCATCAGCAGTACGTCTGCTCTGGATAAGTGCTTACAGGTGTTGAATATTTGCTGTGACGGGCTCTCTACCTGGTGTCAAGGAGTTTTGGACTTGCTTCTCAGCTGCCATTATGGGGTTGCCTCTCGAGTTGCCCCAGAATGGCCATCCACAGCCGTAGTTTGCCGTGGTTGCCTAACAGGCAGCTGGTTCCAGGCAAGTGTCGGGATGCTAACAGAGACTCAAGAAGAGAGTGAGCAAAACTCATTAGTGCCTCCAAAATCAACAGTTCCAGCCCTGCCAGCAGGCAGTGCTTCAAATAGTAGTATTCAAAGGCCGCAGTCAGAAACCTCTTGATGACATATTGGACCTACTGCAGACTCACCCTTTATATGGAGGAAGAATCCCATGTCCTGATGTGAATTAGTTTGCTTACAGCTTATGTTACTTCTGGCAATTAATATTTAGGAATAGTCGGGCGCCATGGGGCATGCCTGTAATCCCAATGGCTCAAGAGACCTAGGCAGGAAGATTGCAAGTTCAAAGCCAGCCTCAGCAACTTAGCAAGGCCCGAAGCAACTTAGCCAGATGTGGTCTCAAAATAAAATATAAAAAGGGCTAGGAATGTGGCTCAGTGGTTAAGCACCCTTGGATTAAATCCCTGGAACCAAAACAAAATAATCAAAATATTTGTGTGTGTGTGTGTGTGTGTTAGGAATGCTAAGATGTGTTACTAATTATTTCGTTTTTTCTTCCTTTAATAAGCCCCGAATTTCAGGAAGAATTTAGTAACTTTGAGAATTGTACATATTACAAAATGGCTGTATGGGCGTTCCTGTTTATAACCACAAAGCACAGTTGAATGGATGAATTATATGAGTTTATTTTACTTTAAATTATATTTAATATATATTATAGAACATATAATATATACTTAATATTTAATTTAAAACCTCATTTCCATGGATTCTTTGCTTTCTGCTAGAATAGTTCCTTGTCATGCACAGATTTAATATGCCATATTTAATTTCAGTGATTTTTTTAAGGACCACAAAAGCCCAAGACTTACAATGTTGTGTTGTTTTACTCGCCTAAAATCTGTATTAAGATTAAGCATGTTTCATGAAACTATACAGAAAACCTGCACCTGAGTGTCTCACTAGTACCTAAGCTCAACCTGCCCTCTCTTCAACTGCCTCACCCCTATCCTCAGACTTCCAAGCGTCAAAAACTTAGGTCCTCATCCCCCAGTTGCTGGAAGCTCTGTGTTTCTTTTGGCTCTTTCTCGAACAGCTTCTTCTGATTTGATCATAAGACCTGTGCTAACACAGAGATGTTAGAGTCTCTTGAATGCCTACTTCATTCATAGCTATTCCCCCCTCTCAACTTGAGTTTAAGTTGAGATTTTTTTTCTCCAATAGTCCCCTGGTGCCTTGTTGCTTGATTCGTTCCCCTTTCCCGCAGTACAGCCTGAGTAACCTTCTAAAAACACAAATCTCATCAGGTCATTCCCTGCCTAAAACCCTTCAATGGCTTCCATTGTCCTTCAGACAACAACCTTAGCTAGGTTCTGACATTTCCAGGTTGGGGTCCTACTCACCTCTCCAGCTTCAACTTGGGTCACCTCCCCCTGCCTCTAACACTTGAACCACCCTGGGTTGAACTTGAGCCACACTGGGCTGAACTTTCCTCACTTGCTCCAACTCTTAGCCAGGGCACTTGCTCCTCCCTTTGCCTGGAAAGCTTTTGCCTCTTATACTTTGCTCAGACCTACATTTTCTGAGTTCCCGGGCCAGTTTCATTATCTTAGCTTTGACAGAATTCCATTCCATGGTAGTATTGCATTTGAGATTGTTTCAAAAAGGTCTTTGCAGGAAAAGTGTTTTCTCTAGTGGAAGAAGTGTGTCTTCCCCGTTTGCTGCCTGCACGTTCTAGCATAATTATTAGGTGTTCAGGAAGTCGTTTAAAAACAAAACACATACAGAAAAAAATGAAACAGGAGTTGGAGTTCAGGCAAGGGTAGATCCAGGTCTTATAGAGCCCAAAGATTATATAGTATTGGGGACCTCTTGACTAATAATACAAAACTATAAATATGAATTTAGTTATGAAAGTCAAAATGTGTTTAAAACAGTAACAGAAATCCTCATAATCTACTGGATCATGAGTGATTGAGTTTTTTTATTTTTTTCTTTTTCTTCTTCTTCTTTTTCCTGGTACTGGGGATTGAATCCAAGCCTAATGCATGCTAGGCAAGTGCCCTACCACTGACCCACACCCTAACCCTGAGATTGTAAGAGGTTTACTAGAATGCTTTCAGAGAAAAGACACCTAATTGTCTTTTTTGCTCCTCCCCCAATCTCTCCAATTCCTGGGTACCCCAGGAAGGTCCCTGGAAGCTCATGCTTTATGGTCATTCTGTGTCTGAGTGTGGTCTCCAAATGGGTGGACTAGTCTAACTGGCTACTAAGTGCTCCTATCTCATGGTTGAGTTTTGTTTCATAGATGCCTTTCCTATTTAAATTGTCGTCAGCTTGCAGATGAGGAAACATAGAAATCATGCTTATTGTCATTTGCAAATTTGGGAAACTGAAAATTATTTTATTCTCACAAATGTCAAATGTCTATCTACTGTGAACAAGCTATTCCTGACTTGCCTCCTTTTTTAAAGTCTTATGTGATCTCTGTTACCATCCGAGTGGGTGCAAGTTCACTTCCTGAAAAAGGTCTAACAAGGTTCTCACTTACACAGAAGGGTTTGCGGTTTTCAACATTTCTTGCAGATGGTCTGGAACAAGGCTGCTGAGTGAATGTAATGGCTTTGAAGGAAGCTAAGCTTCCGACTTTGCTCAATCTGTTTGCTGGGAGCATCTCAGATGGCTGGAGAGAGACTCCCAGGGGAGAATGTCAGGCAAAGGTCGGGACAGACAACAACCGAACAGGCCACAGGGATCAGAAGAGAACTGGCAATTCCCTTATCAAGTCTCACTCTCAAGCTTGGCAGCCAAGCAAATCCAACCCTGCCAACTTGTGGTAGAGAACATGAGTCAACTTTAAAATTATTACAGCTATTTATAATAAGGTCTTACAATCGTACAACATTTGTAGTTTACAAAATACATTTTTGCACAGTGTGGCAGGTCGTATAATATAATGATATGATCTCCATTTAATAATCTTCTGTCCGGCCACTTGCTCGGTGTGAGGAAACACTTGGTGGAAGTACATGCTATTAACTATCACAGAAAAGCAGGGAGCTCAAACTCCAAAACTTGTTTCTTGTGTACCAATGAAAGAAAATATGAAGTCAGATACCAAGTTATGCATGTGAACTTTATTAGGAGTGAAAGTAAAATGAAAGCAAAGTAAGGCTTAAGGGCAGAGAGAGAGAGAGAAAGAGCAAGAGAGAGGGAGAGGAAGAGACAGGGCATCTCCAGCAGAGAACGACAAAGGAGACAACACTGTCTCTAGATTTATTGCTGTTTGATATTCACCAGGAGAGCTGGGGTCTTCCTTCTGCACTCTGCAGTTGTTTAACTCCTCCTTCATGTCAGGCAGTGAGGTTTTTGACCTCAGTTGGTCCTCTCTGGAACTGTGATGGTGGGCATCTTATTTAGAGGGGGCTTCATATACAAGTCAATCCCATAATATTGTGGGCATTGGGGTCAGTGGCCAGTCAGAAGTTATCTTACTGCCCCTGTTCCCCTAAAGGAATCGTCCTTCCCAGACAAATAGAGACACCAATAGTCATAGTTCCAACCTCAATGGACCCTGTCAAGAGTTGGTCCCATTAATCCTTTCCTTTTGATGGATTTTCCAAATCGTTCCTTTGCTTCTGTTTGTTTTCCACAGATTAACTACGTCCTTTGCTTTCTCCTCCACTTGGAAAACAATTTAAAGAAGACCCCGCAGTAATTTAAAGACAGAAGTGACCTTGCCATATATTTCACTGCTCATTGCTAGCTACTACCTAACAAGTCCATTTTACAAAGGATGTGAATAGGTTTTGAGAGGTTAAATAAATATAACTTTACATTCACCCAGCTAGTAAGTGGTGGATATAGTTATGTTTCATACACCCAAGGTGCTCCTCACACTGAGGTTTACTAGATTGTCATTTCAAAGTGTATCAAAGTGAAAGATGCATGTGATGAAAGATGGAGATTTCTATTCAGCATCTATACTTGGTCATGTGTATATCAGGGCCAATGATAATTTTTTGATCTGATACAAATTTGTAAAAATGAATCCCATGCAAGCAAATGAAGCAATAAAATAATAATACTAAAACTGTGGTTTCCAGAAAATAATCCTCAAGTGAGAAATAGCTGAATTGCATCAATTTATTATCTCATACAACAGACCACGAGCATGGAATTTCACTTTCGAAACAGGTAACAGGTTTGATGTTCTCCATCCGAAGTTCTGATAAAAGAAAATTTACCTGGCATGGACAAGAAGATTTTCATTCCTTTCAGCAACTACTGTAGTTATAACCCTGGGTATTGGTGTCACCGTTTTGGACAGACTTGTTACTATGGTGTTAGGAAGAGCCACCATGTGGAGGACAGGCACCCAAACCATGGATCATTGCCTTGGGGTGGCTCCCTCCTTGTGGTCATGACAGTTGCTCCCTAGAAAGCTCCAAGTCCAGGCTGGGGATGTAGCTCAGCAGTAGAGCACTGGCCTAGATTGTGGGAGGCCCACACTCTGTGTGTGGGTGGAGAGACAGAGAAACTTTAAGTCCTGATGGAGATGGTACCTTACAGGACAGAGAAGAGGAGATCCTGCTGTGAAGAAAGGGTAGAAAGCTAAAGTCAAGGTCAAACTACAGGAACAGGAGGACTCGGTGTGCCAGCAGGCAGTGAGAGCTTGTAAGCTGGTACGTGGGGACTGAGCTTTTTCATTTGCAATTGTATCCTGCAAATCAAAGGCACTGCATTTTCCGACAGACTCAGCTCCCACTGACCTGTACTTCCATATGTCCCTTGAGTTCCTGAGAATGACAGCCTTTTGAATGTGTGCCTCTGATTCTCCCAGGCACTTATTTCTGCAGTTCCCCCATTTCATTTTCCTTTCTGGAGCTGGTTTCCAAGGGTGTTATAAAAGCCACCCTGCCACTAACATGATCCTTTGCAGATTTGTGCCCTTCGCAGGACAGGAAACCTTCACTTTGAGGTCTTCAATCTATATGTTCTTGTACATTGATTTTTAAATTTATAAAGGTAAAAAGGAAAACAAACAAACAAACAACCACCTCATATTACAACCACGGTGCAAATGTGAGAGGCTGGCAAAGTTTAGCTGTTTGCATCTGAGTTGAGGGTCAGTAAGGCTGGTGAAGGCAGCGAGCGTTGCGCTGCCCTCGAAAGCTGTCATCTCCTGCTTTTCATGGTCCTATCAGCAAAGCAAACCTAATAAGCAGTACGCTGCCAGCACAAGAACCAAGGAAGAGTTAATTGTTTAGTTGGACCACCTCAGTGAGGCTGTAAACATAGCATTCAGCATTCACCTCTCAGAGATATGTGCTTCCTATTCTTTCTTTTAAAGTGATTTATTTTTTTAACTTGGTGCAGTGGCACACACCTCTAATCCCAGCTTCAGGAGGCTGAGGCAGGAAGACAGCAAGTTTGAGGCCAACCTGGCCAAGTTAGCAAGATCCTGTTTCAAAAAAATAAAATAAAAAAGGGTTTGGGATATAGTTGAGTAATAGAATAATTGCCAAGCATGTGCAAGGCCTGATTCTGTTCCCCAGCATGCGCACGCACACACACACACTCTCTCTCTCTCTCTCTCTAAAGAAGAAAGAAAAAAGTGATTTTTTAAAGATGTGATTTATATACTATAGAAGTCACCCACCATAATATAAAAGTTTCAATGATTATTTTTAAGTAAACTTACCAAGTTGTGCCAACATCACCAAAAAACAATTTTAGAATATTTCTGTTGCCTCCAAAAGGTCCTTTGTGTCCATTCCCCATTGACCCTTGTTCCAACCCCCAGCCCCACGCAACTTCTAATCTGGTTTCTGTCTCTATATATACTAGCCTTGTTTAAATATTTTAAGTAATCAGAAGCCTGCAGTTTGTGGCCTTTTGTGCGTGGCTTCCTTCACTTAACTCAGTGTTTTTGGAGTCCGTGCATGTTGTAGCATGTTGACTGTCATACTCCACTCTAAGGATGTGCCACAATGATGGGCATTTGAGTTATTCTCATTTTTTGGCCCTCTTGATTCCTGATGAACTAAAAATGATGACATGGCAAGAGCTTGGGATTTGGAATCAGGAGTCCCAGGTTGAATTCCACCTCTGGCATTTTCTACCTTAATTGCTGCAAGATTTATTTCCTTTTATGAGAGTGGAGGTAATTAAGCCCTTCCCTGCTCTCCTCCTAGAGCAGCTACAAGACTTAAGTGGGAGGATATATGGGAAGTGCTCTGTGGCCTGTGAGACACAAGGGAAATGAGAGGCATTGCCATCGAAGCAGAAGCAGTCTTTCCAGATGTGATTAAATAGACCAGATGTCTCTAAAGATTCTTTCCATATTCATGAACAAATGATTCAGCCATTGGGATCTAGCAAATACCCACACATTTTTTTTCCTATGAACTTGGAATCCTCACTATCTTTCTCCTATCATAACCTGTTATTTAGAAAGATTTTAATATTGTCTTACATTTCTTAAATTTGTTTTTTAAATTCTATTTTTTTTTTCAGGGCTGAGGAACGAACTCAGGACCTTGTGCATTCTAGGCAAGCGCTCTGCCACTGAGCTAAATTCCCCAACCCCTTAAACTCTATTTTTAATTGTCAAATAGAAGGCTTTATTGCCTGTTGAATGGAAGATTTTCAGATACCTGAGAATCACTATCAGAAGTGTACAACTTGGTATTGTTCATGTTCAGATTTAATCAGGGTACCCTCCAACCCACAAACTCAATTTAGCCTCCTGGGTACCTCTCTAAGGAAGGAACTGGGTGCGCGTCAAGGTTCAGAACAAAACCTAAACAAATGTTACCATCTTTCAGTCAAAGGCGAGTAAAATTGTAACAATATTAAGCCAATTGGGTATCTAGACCTTAATGGGTATTCAGACATTCAGGAATTCTAACTCTTATTTGTCATTCCTAGTTATTAATTCCCACAAAGCAAAAAAAAAAAAAAATCAAGAAAAGAGATAAACTTCTTGTGGACTTCGTATCAAACAGGAAGGACCAAAAAATAGGAAATTGGTATCTGACACTCAATTGACCTCAAGGTAAGTGTCACTTTTGGTATCTTCCATGCCGTGTACCTCATCCAGAATTCTAGGCTGTTTACAGGGAATTGTAGTTTAGATCTCACTGGCAGTTCCGGGCATGGAAGACTTATAGAGTAAGAGCAATGGCTGTCCTGTTTGCTGGAATCTGAAGCACAGAATGTGAATTCCTGTCCAGGGCCTTTTGGAATCGCTGGCTAGCCCAGTGTTAAAATTCGGACACTCCAGTGCCCAGATTCAAATTACTAGACTGTCTCCTTTAGAAAACAGTAAATCCCCAGACATCTTTAGCATGCCCTGATGTTATACAACACGGTCACCGAGGTCAAATAAGTTTACTCTTTCTACACATCTTTTCCTCTGAGAAGCTCTTTTCCTCCTCAATAATTATTGATCAAGACTTTACAAAGCAAAAGATGATGTGGGATTCTATGTGCCAAGGACAGCTAGCTACCTGTGAAGTTTTCATCTTGTGAATGCTGTCAAATGGGTTAGACATGACAGATGCCGAATGCATCCCTAACATTAGCTTACATATTCTCAGATATAATCATGACAAGCTGTGGTTGGTCCTGTACCATAAGAGAAAGGTTCTTGACTTTTGCAAATCTGGCACATCAGCTGCCATTCTGTAATAATAATAATAATAAACTTATATCTTGTTCAAAATCAAGAAACTAATAATTTTTAGAGCTTAATTCAAGCTGTTTCAAAGCCTGAATTTTTTTAACCTTTATTTAATTTATTTATTCTTATGCAGTTCTGAGTATTGAACCCAGTGCCCCACACGTGCTCTACAAGCGTTTTACCACTGAGCTATGAGCCCAGCCCTCAAAACCTGTAGTTTAATAAGAATTATTTGGATGCTTTACTTAAGTTACTTAAGATAATTGGTATCTTTTTTGCATTTTTTATGTTTTTTAATTGACAAAAATGTATCTTTTTATGATGAACAACATATTTTGAAATATGCATACATTGTGGAGTTATGAATATGAACTAATTAACATATGCATTAACTCACATATTTATCATTTTTAATGATAAATCACTACTCTTTTAGTGATTTTCAAATATGCAATGCACATTATTAACTATAGTCAACATGTTATAGAATGGATCTCTAAAATTTATTCTTCCTTTATAGTTGATATTTAGTATCCTTTGATCAACATCTTCCCAGTCTTCCACCACCTCCCAATCCCTGGTAAACATTATTGTACTTTCTGTTTTGGAATTTGCCTTTTGTGGATTACACATAAAAGTGAGAGCATGTGGTATGTGTCTTTCTGTCTTATTCATTTAATGTAATGTCTATTTGAAAATGAAGTACACATGTATGGCACTGCAATGGCATGACGTACTACAGGACATGTATATGTATGTGTGCATTATATTAAATGTGTATGTCATGCACAGGTATCTGTGCATATGTGTACATATATAATGTTCATTTTGTTTAACAAATCATTTGTAGCATCGTTGAATTTTTATAATTGAAAATAATTTCTGATTTGAATGGTAGCTATATATAGAAAGGAAATATGATTTGAAAACATATTTGAATAGTAATTTTTGATTAAAAATTCAGTGGCAGGGCTGGAGTAGTGGCTCAGCGGTTTCATCGCTTGCCTGGCAAGCACGAGGTCCCGGGTTCAAACCCCAGCACCACATACACAACTAAGTGTTGGAGCAACTAAAGCCATGTGAAAAATTAAATAAAGTTGTTTCTCTCTTTCTCTGTCTCTCTCACTGTCCCTCTCTCTTTAAAAGAAAACAAAAATTCAGTGGCAGGGGACTGGAGTGGTGGCGCAGCAGTTACAGCGCTTGCCCGCTATGCACAAGGATGCGGGTTCAAACCCCACCAAGTACACAATAAAATGTCAGAGCAACAAAAGCCTCATGAAAAACTAAATAAAATTGATTCACTGTCTCTCTCTCTCTCTCTTTAAAAAAAAGAAAAAGTCAGTGGTAGCAAAAAGTCCGCTGTGCACCGAGAGACCCTATCTGTGGCCTCCAGGCTATTCAGTCACTATTTGCTGTTTCCAAATCCTACGTCAGCGAGGTGTTATCTAGGGACATTTGCTGCACAGTTATGCGGTCGTTTTCCATCTTCTGCACCATCATTCTACGGCCTGGAAACGTGTCCTGTGACTACATAAAATGACCAACCATATTATTCTTCAAGAGGCACTCAGCCTCAATGTGCAATTTTTAAAAATTTAATTTATTTATTTTTTAGTCAGAAATGGATGTGCTCTTTGAAGTTGATCCACAGAAAAGCTGAACAAACATACTCAAGTGAGAGTTCAGATCTGCTCCTTTCCACCCTTGCTCTCTGGATGACACAAAGGAAGATGCACAGTGAGTACAGCAGGCCCAGGCGGCTCGGCAGCCCAGAGGGACCAAGTCCACTACATCAGTCCACAGTGGCCCAGGGCTGATTGGGAGGAGCAGCTGTTACCCTCCCCCAGATAAAGTGACACACTAGGAGAAACAGAGTCCTAATTAGATAGGGATTGATTCCTTTTTCCATCCAGTCTTCTAAAAAACAAAAACACTGCTAGGAAAGTCCAAAATGTAATAAGCCAAAGACCAATCTGTTCTGCATATAGCAATTGCCTCAGTTTTTTATTTACGTTTTCCTCCTGCTTCACAGATGCCAAAAGAACCACTTTCAAAATTTATAGTAATGCAGTTAATTCATATCTTTATATCCAAATATTCCCTGAATATATTCACCCAAAACTACATTAGAGAAAAGGTCAAGGTTTTAATGTACTAGTGTAGTATCTGAAGTATCATATAGCAGACTGACAACCTCATTATTATATTTTATTTATTTAGAGAAATATTTGTAGACAACAATGTATTTCAACCACAAATAAGGAAGTAACAAAGAAATCATTAAATCCAGTGCACAAAACGTTATTACAGTTCAAATTAAATACATGAAAGTTTAATTTCTATAAAAATATATCTAGGAAATACAAGATTAATCTATAGCCTCAATTATACAGCTTTTTATACTTAGTTATCTTTCAAAGGTAAGCTAAATGCAGTTTGAAAATTTTATAAATCACTAAAGTACTGCTATTGAAAGAATATAGTCACTCAAGGTTCAAATAAATATAAGAAAGTGCATTTTCAAAATCTAAGAATAATAAGTTCAAAATACTACTAAGATTGCACAACCAATTTGGATATTCAAAACTATCATTTTACGAGGAGGTCACTGGTTATTTTTGTCTGGGTCTTATATAACATTCACGCCCAAGGGAATGTGTTTGTCTCTGAGGAGACACTGGCATACACAGTGGATGCAAGTGCCCCCTCACAGAGCTTCCAGTCTAGTGGGGAAGACAGACAGTACAGACTGAGAAGTTCTGGGCAAGGGCATCTCCTCCTCCAGGAACAACACATAGCTATCTGGAGGGTGAGGGTGAGCCAATCAAGTGAAAAGGTACAGATGGCAGAGACAGCATTCCAGGTGGAGGGAGAAGGAAATGACAAGACACCTAGGTACAAGAGAACATGGTCTATTCTATAGCAGTGATTCCCAAACAAAGGATCTCAGGCACTTGTTGGGCCACGGTGAAATTTTCACCCATCAATGGGGAAAAGAGTAAAATGTGATTTTACTAAAGTTACTAAAATTGCTAAAAAAAATTTTTTTTTGGTATCAGGGATTTAACCCAGGAGCATTTAACCACTGAGACACATCTCTAGCCCCCCCTTTTTTTTTTGAGACAGAGACTGATTAAGTTGCTAAGGCTGGCTTTGAACTTGCAATCCTCCTGCCTTAGCCTCCTATTACAGGCATGCCCAGCCAAAAGTCACTCAATTTTAATGACTGAATTTATGACCATCTTATTTTTTGTCATTCCAAAAAATAACACCTCTTTTCTGAAATGATGGAGATGGTAAAAGACAGAATATATATATATATATATATATATATATATATATCCCTGTTTTTAAAATTAATGAAACTAAAGCTATTAGTGTGTAAAACCCTAAAGTCTGGGAATCACTGTTCAATGGATAAACTTCTAGAAAGCACATGTATGGTTAAAGAGGGGAGACATTAAGAAAGAAGGCTAAAGAGGAAGGCAGGAAGAGTTCAATTTTGAAGAGCCATAAAAGAACTTTGGACTTCATGAGCAACTTCTATGAGCAATGGGAATGTTTCTAAGGGAGTGAGTGAATTACTTGAAGTTGTAAAAGGTCATTCTGGGATGTTTTATGTAGAATGGGTGTGGGATAGGGGAAGGCAAGCCAGATAAGCAGCACTGAATTATCCCAGGAAAAGGACCAGAGCCAGGCTTAGTGCCAAATTGGTGGAACCAAATAACAGGAAGCTCACTTCAAGCAATAAACCTTATAGGTGGTGATTAGTTATATTGGATGAAGAAATGGGGTGGTTAAGCCTGATGTTTTGTCTTTTTTTCCTTTGGAAACTAAGTGGATCACTGAGCTATGAATTGAACTACAGAATGTAAGAGAAAGAACCTTTTTGTGGAGGAAGGTAGTGAGTTCATTTGGGGACATGTTGCGTTTGAGGTGTCTTTGTGTTCAAATGTCCATTGGGCTAATAGTCTACACAGGTCTCAAGCACATGA
This sequence comes from Aplodontia rufa, assembly GCA_004027875.1. NCBI lineage: Eukaryota > Metazoa > Chordata > Mammalia > Rodentia > Aplodontiidae > Aplodontia > Aplodontia rufa. Next base: position 57,195 of record PVKS010007949.1, on the reverse strand, counting down.
GAGAAAGAGCTTCTTTGGATATAAATGTTGTGGTCTCCAACAAAATTATAGCAATCATGCAAGCTGATGGACTTTTCCAGAGAAAACATCCCCAAAGGATTGGCAGGAGGTGAATGGCACAGAAAAAAGCCAGCGACAGAGCATCGGAGAGGTAGGAGGTATCCGTGTAGAGAAAGAGACAAGGTATCCATATAGTGAAAAACAAGGAGGAGATAGAAATTCAAGGAGGAAGCAGTAGACAGTGTTAGATGCCACAGGAATCAACAGGAAGAAGGGCTGAAAGGTACTGATTAAAACAAGGAGGTTGTTAGGGACCTTGAGAAGAGCAAGAGAGGAGGCAGCAGATGCCACATTATATTGTGTGAACCTGCAGGCAGGCAGGATCCCTTTTGCACTTCTCTGAGGTGTTGTCAGAGAAGAGATAAGGGCCAGCAACAGGTGGGAGGCGTGGGTTTGAGAAAGCACTTATTTGCTTTTTAAACACAGAGCCTCAAGAGTGGATATTGTAGAAACCACTTGATAGGGAAAATTTGAAGACTTGTTACAAGTGAGGATAATTAATAGAAACTCAAATACAGAATATTGACTATCTTAAAATAAGTCAAAGTCTTCAACGATGTACAATATGGTGTTCCCATAGGAACATAATACACCTATAAAATTGTCAGTGGATTTAAATACACTTAAGGATGTAAAATGATTCCAATAAATTCTCCGAGGGAATCACTTTCAAAATATTTTAAAAATTACATTTTAAAATATTATTGTTAAGTTATGGTAATCTTAGCTCCTGTCCGTAAAGATCATACTCTTTAAATAATATGTATCTTTGAAGAGCTGGCGGGAGAGGAAGGTTTTCAATGGAGGATGGCTGACAGAGTCGCTGGAGTCCCATCAGTCTTCGAATTTTCAACCGACATAAATGCTTTAACGAACAAGGATTCTCTAAAATGAATGGAGAGAACAAGAAAGAATTAAAAAGGACACTAGTAGAAGATAGGTGTGGTGGTGCACTCTTGTAATCCCAGCGACTCAGGATGCTGAGTCAGGAGGATCACAAGTTCAACACCAGCCTCAGCAACTTAGCAAGGCCCCAAGCAACTTAGTGAGACCCTGTCTCAAAATAAAAAATCAGGAGGTCTGGGAATATTGCTCAGTGGTTAAGCATCTTTGGGTTTGATCCCTGGTACCAAACCAAACAAACAAACAAATAAGAAATACTAGTGGATTGACCATTAAAATACAAATTGTTTTCAGAATAACAGAATAACATTCTGAAAAACATGTGTACACACTTTAGCAACTAGTGATTTTAAAGTGAAATTCACATTACAATTACGTATTCTTGACTTTTTCTCTAGAATGTAAGCTCCATGAAGGCAGAGATTTAATATGTACCTGTGCCAGGGACACAGTCTGACTCATAATTGATGTTCAACTAGAATTTATTAAATACATGAATGGACTTCATTTAAGAAAGTCCATTTGTTTGTTTGTTTATTAATTTATTTATTGATACTGGGGACTGAACCCAGGGCGCTTAACCACTGAAAGCCATCCCCAACCTGTTTTCATTTTTTTATTTTGAGACAGGTCTTGCTAAGTTGCTCAGGGCCTTGCTAAATTCCTGAGGCTGGCTTTGAACTTGCGATCCTACTGCCTCAGCCTCCAGAGATGCAGGTTTTAGAGGCATGTGCCACCGTCCCCAGCTCTGTTTGTTTTTTTTTTTTTAGAACTGAATATTATATTTTTTTCTTTACTTCCTTTCTCCCTCTTCCAATTTTTTGGATGAATAATTATCCAGGAAACATTAATGAAAATGATTGTATAATCTTTCATTACTCTGGGTAAGGTTTGTTTCCAGCATTTATATTTTCATGAGAAATATCTCAACATTGTTCATCTGTCTTGTGTTTCCCTTGATTTTCAATTCTTAGTTATTATTACTATACTGATATAGCACACCAGCAATGTGAATTAGAGAAAGGACCCAAAGAACACAGGTGTTGTGGGTTCTGGACTCAACAGGCTTGGCTTAAAATCCTGACTCTGCCACTAGCATTGAGTGACCTTGGGCAAGTTACCCAACCTCTGTGATTTTAGCGTCCTCTATGAAATGCAGGTAACAATGGTACCTACCTCCTAGGGTGCCTTGAAGATTAAATAGTTTAATTCATGTAAAGTATTAGAGACATGCTTGTTACATTATACCACTCAATGTATATTAACTATCATTCACTTCGATGATAGAAGTGGTCACATTTCTGTTACAGTTGAGAAATCAATGCATTTTCTAAAAATTATTGAAGCAAAATTATTGTTACCAAAATAGGCAGAAAAGAATCCAAGTTTTTATAAAAATTGTAATTTTATTTATTTTTTCCCCCTAACAACATACTGTCTTACATATACCTTGAGGAATCCTGACATCCAGTGGTTGACCATGCTAATAGCAATTGACTGACAGACTGCAGTAATGTATGATAGAAACAAACAAAAAAATCTTCTTAACCTTATTCTTACTTAGATCGTCTTTTAAAAGGCATCAGAATTGGGAATTTTTTTGCAATAAAATATATAGACAGTTAATTCCAATTCAGAAGCAGAATCTGTGCTGCCTAAAGCAGGAAGTCCAAAGGTACTGTAGAAAGAGCCTGTATGTTGAAGTATGACAGACAACACTTCAGATCTTTGCTTTCTGATTTTCTACATCTATAATTTTGGACAATTAATGTATCTAAGCCTAAGATTTTTCCCCTTTCAATCTCCAAATTGTTTAAACCTTTTTTATTGCGAAATAAAATAATATACCTATAAAGAAACTATGTACATATCATAGTGATTTTTTAGGCAAACACCTTTAATCACCTCCCAGGTCATGAAACACGACTTGGCCAGCCACCCTAGAATTTCCTCTACAATCCTTTCAATCTTCATTTCTTCCTTCCCACATGAGTAACCACTACCCCGAAGTGCATAGCAATCTCTTCCCTTAGAATTTCATCATCTAAGAGTGCTAGCCCTACACTAAATGCATTAACCACATGGATAATACCTTTTAAAATTTTTTGATTTGTCATTTAAGCCTCTTTAATATGTAGACTTGCATTCCCTTATTGTCCTTTTGGTTAATCTTGGAAGAACCCTGATGCCCTATTTCCCATAGCCTACATTTTGCTGATGGCATGCAATAGAACACGCAGTCCCAGGTCCCATTGTCTTGTCTATTTCTTGATTAGATTCAGGTTTGATGTCTTTGGCAGAATTGTGTTCTTTCACCAGGGACTACATAATGTGATACTAGACATAGTTAATACTCAATGACCACACTCATTAGTTTACTGGGGATTACAGAATGGTAAGATCTATTTATATAATTTCTTTTTCATTGATTATTTGAAATACTTTTATAAAGAGAAATTTTTGCTCACATACTCTGGTTATCTGTGGCACAAGTTATATAAATTAGGAAGAATAAATGGCTTAAATCCTTTCTTTTATCAATTTCCAAATTAAGTTGATTTTCTATCACCCTTTGGAGCTGACCAGTTTTAAAATATCATATCCTTAAGTCTTTTGGCTATATTTTCAACTCATTGACATAATTGTCCTCTTTGATGCCTAAATGGTCCCGTTGTGACCCAGGGGAGCTTTGTATTGGCCAGAATTCTTTTGATGTGGTTCTGGTAGTCTTGGAGAGTTTCTTTGCTATTGATATAACCAGATAAGTCTTCCAGGTTCATCTCACACATTTCCTTCCCCCAGATCTGGAATCACTCATTTCTCCAAGAATCCAGTGTTTCTTTACTCTTATTTATTTATTTTTCTTGGTTAGAGAGAGCTTTTCTGGCTTTACAAGCTTCCTACTCTAATGTTTCCTTATGTGATGATCCAAAATCTGGCAGCTTCCTCTCTGAGGGCTCCTGGTCCTGTGTGCCACTCAGTTTTGTGATCTGTCTTTTGTCCCTTCTCCTACTTGATTTTGACTTTTCTTCTAATGTGGGCTTCAGTTCAGGAAGGGAGGGAGCTATGAGAGGTTGGTTTCAAGAATCTGTAGGGTCTAGGATGTTTTGTAACTCCCTTCAGCCTTAACTTTTTTTATCTATAAAAACAAGCATGACCATTCTTTCCAACATTTCATGAGTTACTTTACATGTACATTTCAGATTCTTTCCATCAACTTACCATGTAATAAAATAATGTAAAATAGCTAAATTGATTAAATATTATTAATATTTTAGATACTTTGCTAAGCACTTTACGTGCATATTCACTCTCTGTTCCTCTCTCTTTTTTCCTCTCTCTGTCTTTGGTGCTGGGATTGAACACAGGATCTAGTACATGCTGGGCAAGTGCTCAACCCATTTTCTCTTTAAATATCCACAACAGCCTTTTGAGGTAAAAATTATCCTAGCCCCATTTTGCAATGGAAAAGTCTTGTCATAAAAAGCATTAATAATTTGCTCAAAGTCACAGAGCTGCTATGACTATCTTGGGATTTTTTAAAAAATAAGAAACAAAAGTGTTACAGTAAATTGTTGCTTGTTTCCATGAAGCTATCAACCCTGAATTACATAAAGATAAAATAAGCCAGACAAGACTAGAATTCTTGGACAAGACTAGAATTCCACCTATCCTGTCTTTCTGACCTCAGAGCATAACTTCTAGGCTCACACAATTGCATTGTTTATCAGACTCTAAAATTCCTGTTTTATGTGCCACAAAGTCTCTTCTATTGTAGAACTCATTCCAGGAGAAGGCTGATTTAGGTGTATTAACAATGTCAGATTAGGGGCTAGAGCAGTGGCTCAGTGGCTAAGGTGCTTGCCTTGCATGTGCAACAACGCAGGTTCAAACCCCAGCACCATGTACACAACAAAGTTTCAGGGCAATGAAAGCCAAATGAAAAACTAAATAAAATTGATTCTCTATTTCTCTCTCTCTCTCTCATTGTCCCTATCTCTTGAAAAGAAAAAAGAATGCTGGATTAGTTAAATGATTTGTTTTAAAATCCATGAAATTGATGTTCCAATTAGTTTTGAGAGTTCCTTTTCTCAAACCCATATTTTGAAAGAGAAAACCTCTAAAGTTTCTATCTGTATTTGCAGTAGTTTAAACTGTATTTTTCTTTTAAAAATTTTTGTTTCAATTATTGAACCCAGGGGCACTTAACCACTGAGCCATATTCCCAGCCATGTTTATATATTTTAATTTTGAGATAGGGTCTCACTAAGTTACTCAGGGCCTAAGTTGCTGAGGCTGGATTTGAACCTGTGATCCTCCTGCCTTAGCCTGCTGAGATGCTGGGATCACAGGCATATGCCACCACACCCAGGTGAAATTTTTATAATATGATTCACTTTTGTGATCATAAGTTTTTTTTTCTTTATTGGATATTGAACCCAGGTTTATTTTACATTCCCAGCCCCCCCTTTTTGATATAGGGTCTCCCTAAATGTCCCAGACTGACCTTGAACTTGTGATCCTCCTGTATCAGCCTCCCAAATAGTGGAGTTATTATAGTTAACTTTTGGCTAGAGAATAAAGTATGGCCCACCTATTAACACAAACCTTTGAGAATAGGACTTTGTCAATAAAGACCTGAGAGAAAACATGTCTAAAAAATTTCTAATCCCTTCCATTCCTTTATTTATTGTATAATTATTTATTAAGTATTTGCTACTAACTTGGCACTACGCTAAGCATTGAGAATACAATGAAAAGAAAACAAGGCAGTTCCCCATTCACATGGAGACTGCAGTCTACGTATTCTATATTATGGAAGTTAATTCTCAAAAAATGACCTGTAGTCAGAATGTTAATATTGCTACAGTATCACTCATTGTACAATTAAAGAGTTGAAAATATTAAGAAAACCCAAAATGTGTGACTTATAACAGAGGAAGTATTAAGGATGATTTTAAAAAAGCCTAAATGATTCTGAATAGAGTAAAAAAGTACTGAAAGCTTCAAAGACATTAAGAAATTTTTCTTATAAACATTTTTAATAAAAATAATTGTAGGCAAATTTTTTACCTATTATTTGGCGAATTTCTGGCCATTCTTTCTGTACTTCTAGTGCAGACTTCAGCTTAGCACACAGAGGAACATAATCCATGTAGTCTATTAGTATACGAATAATGCTGCCCACCAGATGTTTCATCCACGGAACTGTAATAAACTCACAGAACTGAGAGAAGTGGTAAAATTTAATTTAGCAGTACCTTTAATATGCCACTTATGTAAATACTCAGTTTTGTTATGGAAAATTATATATATATATACACAAAATCAGCCCTCATTGTAATGAAGGAATATGAAAAACTGTTTGCTTGTTTTGTGAACTAACAGTCTTTAAGTAAGATATCTACATGGTTCTCACATGTAGATATTCAATACAACATAGAAGAATCATGCTTTTATCCATTTAGTCTGACATTCCACCAAATAAGCATAAGTAATTAATGGCACATATTTTACATTCTTTACATCCTTGTTCCAATTCAAGAAAAAGAAATAACATTTTCTTGGCTAAATTTAGCTTATATCCCTATGTCATTACAAACAAGAAAATGAAGAATAAAAAATTTAATTGATATTTCTTTTCTGTAAACACTCCTAGTGAAATTTTGATTTAAGTTACAAAGTACACATTTTTCTTAATAGCACATGGAATGTCCTCCGGGATAGACCCTATGGCAGGCCACAAAATAAACCTTAAATATTTGAGAAGATCAAAATCATTTCAAATATCTTTTCTGACTATAATGATCTAAAACTAGAGATCAAGGACAGGAAGAAATCCAGAAACTTTAGCAACTACCTGGAAGTAAAATAGCATGCTCCTGAGCAGCCAGCCAATGGATCAAGAGGAAAAAAATTAAAATGAAATATTAAAAGTTTAAAAAGTTGGGGCTGGAACAGTTGCTCAGAGGTTTTGGCACTTGCCTCACATGTGCAGGGATACTGGTTCTAACCCCAGCACCACGTACGCAATGAAGTATCTGAGCAACGAAAGGCACTTGAAAAACTAAATAAAATTGATTCTCTCTTTCTCTCTCCCTCTCACTGTCCCTCTATCTTAAAAAAATTAAAAAAATTCTTGAGACTACTATAAGAGCTAGGATGATGACCAGATATGAAGAAAAAGGTGTAACTCACTGGATTATCTTTTATCACACAAGATGTCCAACCCGGCAGTACTTCTTCCTCTATTTCTGACCACACAAATGAATTTCCAAAGATGTCACCATGCATGCAGTCAAAGCACATCTCTACTTGATAACCATTATTCAGCAGTAGCCTCAGCATCATCTCATCATTTAGGGCATATTGAATGGCACTGGGGAAGTGGGTGTCATTCACATGCATAAAGTAGCAGTTGACATTAGCTCCATGGGAGAGAAGCAGTCGGACAATCTCATGATTATTGGCCCTCACTGCCACAAGTAGACAGTTGAGGGGATCTAGATTTGGGTCTGCGCCTGCAGCCAGAAGGACTTCTGTGCAATGGATATCGTTATTAGAGACGGCAAAATAGAGTGCAGTCTTCCTGTCATCATCATAGCTCTGGGAAATGTGGTCAGCAAGAAGGGCATTGACATCGAAGCCACTTTCAATGAGCAGTTCTAGGCACTGTGTGTTCTGTCCATCTGCTGCTGAGTGGATTGGAGTGAGCCCACTTTTCCGAATCGCATTTTTGGATGTTATTGGGATAAGATATTTCAGCGCGCTGAAAGAAACAACAAACAACCAAAACCCCTCAAATACCCCTTAGCATTAAGAAAATAAAGACATTAAATAAATCCTCTTCCTCACTGGACAAGTAAATGCAGTTCAATTGGTTTTCTCTAGATAATCTTATACTGGAATGTTTAACCTTTGTCCGTGGAGCTACTAATACTTAGTTTAGTGTAACTTAGGTCAGCTTTGATTTATCTTTTTTTCTAAATATTCCTAGGGAACATGCTAGATCTTATATTTGGTCCTAGATGTGATTCCTCAGGACTCCTTCCCACCCTCATATTCTTTTATTTAAATTTTTTTATTAAGGAGTTGAATTATTATACAATCATAAATCTATACAAAGCATCATGTGTTAGGCATGTGTTCTTAAACCAGAATCACGCCCGCATTACTCATACCCCAGTCTCTTGACTCTCCTACGTTTCACCCCTACAAGTGATATAAATGCTTAGAATGTGAATTTTCCAGAATTAAATGATTGCACAAGTGTTATTGGATTCTCAGGGGGGTAAAGAGTGTGCTACATTGTTGATTTCCTCATATTCTTTTCTAAACACTCTAATTTTTTATAAGCAACCAATGCTAATTTAATAGAAAATATAAAAGAAAACAAGCCCTTCCAATGACATAGAAAAAACACTTCATAATCTTGACTATTGGAATCAAGGAGTCATCAGAAGTGAGAGCTGGAAGTGACCCTGGAGATCGTTTAATATAACCGCTTAGCAGAGGACAATATGAAGTCTCCAGAGGGAAAATGACTTGTCCAAAGTCATACAGTTACATGTGGAGAAAGGACTAGAAATTTAACTTTTTGAATTCTCGTGAATTATAGGCAATCTATTCCTTAATATTGGCCATGTACTTCTCCTTCCATGTTACTTGCTATTGAATTATTAGCCAAAATAGGAGTGTTTATCATTCCATCAAACTTATCCCAGTCCCACTTAAATCACTGACCCCAGCTTATGTTTCTAAGGGTGTGTGATAAATAGTTGTGAATTTCACACTTGAGTAACTATTTAGACATGCATGAGAGCGACAGGCAAGAATAACTTGATCTCTTGTGCCTAATTCAGAGCTACCATGTGTGAATTTATGAACACTGGGAGTAAATCCAGGTAAACTTTAACAACATGTTGCTTAGTGTCAATGATGCGTCTTTGGCACCTTAACATAGCCACTGTTGACACCAAAAAAAATGATAAAAGGCCAACTACTTAGAGATGTTTTACTTAAAACTGTATTTAATGACCTAAAACCATCTTCTCATTGTGGGTATTTTAAAATAGTGATTCTAGACTTCTTCTGGTACGTTGATTTTAACACATGTTGTGGTTTTAAAAGGCATTCAACTTTCTGTATGAAAAAGAAATCTAAAAAAGAAACTTTTCTATTCAAGAATACATTTACTATTATCCTATAATATCCTGGAGATGCTGGAAAATAATTGAATAACACATAACACTGTTACAAATTCCAATCTTTTGTCAAGCGCAAAGTTTTTAAAATCTCTGTGGCCTTTTGTTAAACACTGTTTTTTAACGGAAAAAAGTTACTCATGCGTAACTTACGCAGAATTTTCAACTGTAACTTAATTCCTCCTAAAAAGGATAAAAAAGCATTTCTTTTCAGTATTAAAGTAGTATAAATTCACTTTGTAGAAGTATAAGAATATAAGAAAAGAAGAAAACCAAATAAATTCTAAGCATTTAATTACAAAACTTGCAAACATTTTACCTATTTCTCTTTGGATTTGGGGGAGTATTATGTACAGAGAGACTTGTGGTTACACTGATTTATAGTTTTGTATTTTCAACTTCAAGCAACCACCCCACATCACTTACAGATAATGTCCCTCGTAGGCAGCTCGGTGTATAGGGAGATGCCCCGCTCTGTTAGGCACATTTCCGCTCCCTCCATACTCCAGCAGGAGAGCGATGCAGTCAGGATTACCGCCTCCTGCTGCCTCGAACAACACTGACGCCCCATCGTCCGCCAAAGCAAACACATCCCCACCTGGCGGTGTAAAGCACATGGCATAGGGGTGACTAGACAGCATTGTTAAGATAACAGTGTTAAAAAGAACCTGTTATTTTCCCTTCTGGTTAGCGCTTAAGTAGAAAGTATAGCATTTAGACCACCTATGTTCTAAATATTTCCAATAAAAAATTATGCAACATGCTTTAATTAGAAAATCTCGGGGTCACCAGACTGTGAGGGAAATCAGTCAATGTTCATGACGCACACGTGATTACAGAAAAGGGGAACATGAGTGTTTTCAATTTAACGACAATAGTTAACATTTTCAAGTCAAAAGATATTAACAAACTACCCTGTCTCTGCAGTACTTGGGTGAGCCTAGCATGAATAAGTCTAACTACCTTAAGGAGTTTAAAAGGGAAATGAAACAGGATGCCACCGGAGCACACAGACAATATGACATTCAAACACCACCATCGGTTCTGGGAAGCATCATAAGGGCAATAGGACTGTTTTTGAATCTGCTTCTGATGCTTTCTCAGGAACTCAGACAAGCTGTTTACTCCTATGCATCTGCACCTCTGCATCTGTAATCTGGAGTAACAGTTTATTTATGTCACAGGGATTATTTGATAATTAAATGAGGTTATTTTGGGACACAAAAAATGTTTATTATTTTCCCCATAGAGGATCGTTCAGGGATCATGTGATTCTTGCCTTCATTTACAGATGAGAAAACTGAAGACTAGTCACTTAAGTATATAGGCAAGGGTACCTACTCACAAAGAGTAGGTGGCAGAAACCTATTTGGGAATTAGGTTTTTTAAACTCCTGGTTCCTTCAGTTATAGAAAGCACCTTGAGGCCTTCAAGTAGGGGCAAGATCATAACTTGTTGGGGAGAAATAGGAAAAGATTTAGGGAGGAGACTGACTTTGATGGTGCTGGAGAGTATTCCAGAGGAGGGGACAGACCTTACCCAAACCCTGGCAGAGAGAATGCTGCTGGTGTGTTTTGGCAGGAGTATGGAATGCAGCATGGGAGTAGCGAAGCACAAGCTTGGACAAACCATGAGAGTTGATGAAGTAGATTTTCTGCATGCTTTGCACGGATGCAGCTGTTGTTTTGGAGAGAAACCGAGTTGCAGCATACAGCACGGGTTCTCTCATGTGGAGACTGGAACCGTGGATAATGGTGAGGAAATGATTGCACTGGTCCTGGGAAGATGTGGGGGACCTGACCGGGATGGCAGATGAATGGCAAAGAGAAGACAAGAGTGGCACTACAGGACTTTGCAACTGATGGGATTTGGGAAGGGTGGTGATGGAGGAACTGGAGATAGACCCAACCTTTCAGTCCTGATGAGATAAATTATTATACCAGATATAGGAGAAGAGGAGAATTTCAGTCCAGGAGAAGGTGAGGGTGAGACCCTGGTAAACTATCTACTTGGAAATGGGGCTCTCTAGAGAGCAATCAGGGTTCGTTTGTAGATCTGTAGGTCATAATGTGTAAGGCTTAATTCAGTTATGGAATATGCATCTAGGTCTGAAAGCCTCATACCCAGTGACATTCATGTGTGGACGAGAGACCCATGATGACAGTAAAAGAGGAAAGTAAGGGCAAAGTCAGTGAAGCATGGCTCCTTTTTATTTACCTTTGTGGATTAGATGTTCTAACACATCGCAGTGACCATATTCTGCGGCCACACCTAATGGTGTCACTCCAAACCCATCTCTCAGGTGGACATTGCCTCCGTGGTTTAGTAGCAGAGCTATGATATCTTTCCGGCCTTGCTTAGCTGCCTCGTGCATTGCTGACCATCGCTTGACACAGGGTTGATCAAGGCTGGTGTTGTGTTTAATCAGAGTTGATACCATGTCATAGGAGCCCTGTTTTACAGCTTGAGAATTGTTTTATAAAAGAAACAGTTGACAGCAGGCATATTAATATGGATACTTGATATTTGGTCAATTACCAAACTTAATATCATATAGATATTATCTATTCCTTTTTCTGCTACAAGGGAGCACTGTTATTTCTCACATCTTTTATTTCTTGTACCCACATTTCTAAAGGTAGAGCATGCAAGATGATAATGTTTTTTCCTTATGACTATGAGGAGGGTAGGGTTTTCATGGAAAATGCACACCACCAGGATAGGATGTTGTATGTGCTCTTTCAAACTTCAGTTTCTTCACTAACTAAATGGGGATCACATCTGCTGCCAAGTTGTATAAATTAAACAATGTATGTGGAATGCTTAGTATTGCCCAGCATATAATAGAAGCTCAATAAATTAGTGACACTACTACTTGTTCACCTCAGGACCTTGGAGCTGTAAATGATATGTATCAAGTTTTCCCCGTAGACACAGGGATTTGGGGCTTTTCCCCACCCAATGGGAACTTTTCATCCCCATACTTCCAACAGAGGTTAACAATACTGTTAACCAATAGTTGTACAAAATCTAGGTAGTTCAGCTGTTCTAAATGCAGGAAGAATGTGACAGTTAATGAAGGACAATTCTAAGTGGGTCACTGAATCAGATGTCTCTCTGCCCTCTTGCTTATCTCTAATATGTAAAAATGGAATGTTAAAAGTTTTTGTTTTCCCTTCCTGGGTTATTAAGGGGTCCTCTCTGTTCATATGGAAATACTTATGAAAGCTGTAACTCATTCTTTCTTGTCAGTAAATAAAACCTTGATAAGAAACTAGTCAGTTACATTCATTCAGACATTCTTCATTCATTCATTCATTCAGTTGGTGACAGCTGTGTGCAAGGCTCTGGGCAAGTCACAGGGACCATCCAGAGGAGAAGCGTATGTTGTCTCCTATTCAAGGAGACACTCAAAGTCTGAACCTTTTCTGGAAGAGGCAGGAGGAGCTGTGAGGCCACATGGAATGTTCTGGGCAGGAAGGAGGCAAAATGCGGAAAGTATCCAAGGCCAAGGGGAGGGAAATAGCTCCAAAAGGAGGATCAAGACAAACTGTGCCTACTTCCGTTGGAGCAGATTCCAGTTTTTCTCCTTTCTCTGTCTAAAGCAGAGTCTGTGACAAATGCCTCTTTCTGAACTGCTCACCTGCCTCTGGCAGCTCTAATCGTGGTGAATTACCTCACCCTTGCTGGTGGTACAGCAGGGCAGACACCAAGCAGGCTAACCTGACTACGAGAAGTGTGTCCTTATTTGTCTTCTTGCCCCTGTTGCAGTTTTTATAATTGGGGAAAATTATTAACATAATCAACCTCTTCCTTCATGGTTTTTTTCTTTTATTTTGCTATGAGAATATATGATTAGTGATATATTAGTCTTTCTTCATGAAAATAACAGAATACCTAGGCTATATTCAACTGAAAACAATTTCTTAAGAATCAAAGCTTCATTTCCAATTTAATTTCTTGGATCTAGGAATATATTTTCCATAGAAATAATAATGCTAATGTGGAAAAAACCTCCCAAACTAACCCACAAAGACATTCTTAATCAGTAAATGACTGAAAAAATGAAAAACTCAAAAAGCATAGCTGATTAAGTAAAATTAGTATTTAATACCTTCTGGTTTTATATGTATATGTAATATATTTTTAATTCTTTAGAATTTAAAATTCTTTAGTGTTATTTAGCATATGTTTAGAAACTTTTAAAATTAATTTTCAAATTTTTATCAAAGTTAATGTTTAAAGAAAACCTAATTTAAGTTGAAGAATGTAGAGACTTAGATGGAAAATTTTGCACAAATTGTAGGCACTTTTCAACATTTGTAGTTTTTCGGTTTTCCCTTTTCATTTTAAATTCATCATTTTCTTTTCCTGGATATCTGTGTTTTTCTCATGTGATTTATTTATCAGCTACAAATGATTTTCTGACTCATAAAACATACAGAGGTGAGTTTTCTGAGGGATCTGAACAAAGGCTGGAAGATTAAAACAGGAGGTGAAATAAAGAGGATATGTATTGATTTAAGAGCAAGAAACCATCAGTAGTGAAACAAACTGATGTGTAAATGGCAGAAGGTGATAGAATGGAGGGCTGTGGGCCTAAGACATGGTGCCAAGCAGTTACCTGAGCTTCCTCTCTTCTCTGGGCTCCACTGGCCCAGATAAGCTTGTGCCTATCCAAATGAGGAAAGGTGACACCAAATCCTAGGGCATGGGCATAAAGGCAGTCCAAGAGAAAAAACAAACTTTACTAAGTGTCAGATCATCACAAGTCAGATATATACTGCTCAGCAAACAGCTGTGTAACATGGCGGTGACACATCACAGCGCCCTAAGCAAGAGGCAGCTGGCTGATGAGGAAGAAAGGACCTAAAGGGATCAAAAGTAATTATTTTTTGCCATCTAAGGATATTTCAACAATAGAGACAAAAAGATGGCATGAGACTAAGAATATATAAAAATGGAATTATACAGAAAAAAAGAACAATACTTTTTTTGTATCTTGTCTCTCCTCTGCAAGTTAATGGACCCATGAATAGCAAAGTTCAGAGCAGCCCAGAGATTCAAGAACAAAACTGGGGAAGTGCCATGAATGATACATTATCCTATAGAAACTAAAAGATTTCTATTGCTGCATAGCAAAAGTCCTGGAGAAGTTAACCAGGAAAATCCCTTTTTCTCCACATGCATGCATGATGCGGGGGCATCAGTGAATACCATTTCTGGAATGTTTCTTCATTTCCTTCATGAAGCTTTTGTCCTTTCTTTGACATTACCATTCAGTTTTTAAAAATTTTTTTCAAATGTTAATTCTATTTTCATTCTGATAATTCAGTGATGGAATAGCTTTCCCACACTTTGGATATTGCTTGAGATTTAAAGCAGCATATGGAACTTTGAAATGCATATAAGTGCTTAATGCTGTGTTGTAGGCATTAAGCACTGAAGACACATTTAGATGAAACAAAAACAAAACAAGCTGATGGTCACAACTTAGTTTCTCTTTAGGAAACAACTGGACTGTTAATACTAAGAATAATTCTGTATTTGCAAGGTGAAGCAGTGTGTAGCTCTGAAAAACATATCTTATTTTCTTTTTTTGTAGAAGTCAAAGACTATCATCTATAGAAACAACACATTCTTGAATTTTTACAGCAAATACTCTATAGTATATGCTGGCCTTTAAAAAATAACACCTATCATATTCCAACAGGTGAAGCAACCACACAGGTGGATATTCCATTTACTCTTTGTACAACCTGCAAAAGCATCATGATATTGCAACAGAGGCTGATTAATATGAGTGCAGCTAATTTATCCTTGCCCTTTTCTTTTTAGCACCAGAAGCCCCAAGAATGAGCAGGTCCACAAACCATCCAGGAAGAGACAAAATGTCCCAGCCTCCCTGACACCTTACCGTGCTTATGTGACAAAATTGAAGTAATGAGATATGAATGGAACTATGGTGTGGATTTCCTAGGATGGCTTCTTTCCTCCTTTCTGCTACATGGGAAATGAGGACATCAGGTGCAAACTTGGAAGCCTTTGCATTGATGGCAAAACCTCCATGCCAATCCTGGGCTCCTCGTCTCCGAAATGTGATGCGAGGAATGACTTCTTGTTAAGTCATTTTCGTTTGCTTGTTTGCCTTGTGTGTCTGTTCTTGTTTTTTTTTGTGGCAGAATCTTTGCTCGTGCTATAATTATCATAATCAGTTTAATCTAGTCTGGGAAGGCTGAACACTTTGACATAGAACAAGAATAAGTGAAGGGAAATCAGATCAGAGTGACATTCTCCTTTGAGGGTTCTACATCCTCAAGACTCAATTCAAAGAGTTCAGGTTCCTTGGAGTCTTTTTAGATTCACTGCTTTTTTTATTCTCCTAATTTACTTTGAACATGCACCATTATTATAGCATTTACAACACAGAGTTTTTCATTTAAATCATATCTAGCTATCCTACTAGACTCTGAGAGGAGGAAGATTAAGCTCATTCATTTTTATATCCAGACTGCTCAGCGCAGTGTCTGGTTTAATATGATTTGTCCATAAATTTTGCTGTATTGACCTTGCTGAATTCATTCCATCAAGTGAAAATATTTTGTTAGCATTATGGCTTTTCTTGATTTTCTGTCAACAGTACTGGGGTGGTTTTCTAAAATGAGATGACGTGCTGTGAAGGAGCTGCATGGGTGCTCAGCTAGCTATGACTGTAGCTGGGGTTGTTTTATCCTTTCTCTGTAGTTGCTGGTAAGTAATTTTAGAGTCGTGCTCACTTCGGCAGCACATGTACTAAAATTGGAACTATACAGAGAAGATTCTCATGGCCCCTGAACAAGGATGACATGCAAATTTGTGAAGCATTCCATATTTTTAAGAGGAGCACTATAACATTGCTGGTGGGACTGCAAACTGGTTCAGCCACTCTGGAAAGCAGTGTGGAGAATCCTCAAAAAAATTAGGGCTGGAATCACCTCATGACCCAGCTATCCCACTCCTGGGTATTTTCCTGAAAAACTTAGAATTAGCATATTATAGAGATATGGCTTCATCAATGTTTATAGCAGCTCAATTTACTAAAGCTAGACTATGGAACCAACCCAGATGCCCCTCACTGGACGAGTGGATTCAAAAGCTGTGGTACATATATACAATGGAATACTACTCAGCCATTAGAGAGAATGAAATCATGGCATTTGCAGCCAAATGGATAGAGATGGAAAATTATGCTAAATGAAGTATCCCAAACTCAGAGACTCAAGGGCCGAATATTTTCTCTCATTTGTGTTAGCAAGAATACAATTGGAAACAGTATGGTAGATGGCTAAGCTACTAATAACCTCAACATATATGGATTTTTTACACGAGCAAGAGGAACCTTGCCTATGATGCTGGGGGACAAAGGGAGGGTGGCAGGGAGCAGGGGAGGGAACAGGAAGGATATCAAGGAGCCTGGAGGGAGGGAGTTTGGGGGAATCAACTTAGTGGGGAGCCTTCGACTTCCATGAGAAGTCCAACTAACACAGGGGTTGAGTAGGTGGAAGCATGGAATTGAGGGAACCCAAAGGGGTAAACTGTGGAATGGCATCAGCCTTGGCTTGCTCTGTCCTCATACATTTGTTCTTGATTAGATGACATTGATTCCCTCCTAAATGTAAGACTATCTTAAACGAATAAAAAATGAATTTAAAAAATGTAATCTTAGAGTCCTCCTCCTCCTCCTGCTCCTTTTCTCACCACACATGAAGAATTTTATAATGGCTTTCCTCTCCTGAGAATCTATCACACATGAGGGGTTTTAATGTACATTTTCTCTAATTTTTATAAGAATTCTGCATGTGGTATTTCCTCTTTACATGTTAAGACACTGAGGACCATGTTCATAGTCTCATGCAAGGACATAACCTGAAGATGTCAGCTGCCAAAGCCCAAATTCTCATTCAATCCATCTATAGTCCTAAAAGGAAAGAGATATTAGCTTTGGTCGTTTGTAGTTAATTTCACCTCTTTCTGTTTCCACAAATAAACCTGCCAATTTTTATTGTTCAACAAGAAGCAGTATACACAAGACTCAGAAGGAGCTCACATATGACACCTTCAGATAACTCATTCAGTCTTTTCTGTGTCAACGTTGTGAACCCCCTCATAGGTGCCAAACCCTGCACTTGTTCCTTAGAATCTGATGGCTCTACTTATTTCCAGTTTTTTCTGATCATTCTTATTTTTGGATTGAACCCAGGGGCACTTTTACCACTGAGCTACATCCCCAGCCCTTTTATTTATTTTTTTTAAATTTTTATACAGAGTCTCGCTAAGGTTCTTAGAGCCTTGCTAAATTGCTGAGGCTGGCCTTGATCTGGTGGTCCTCCTGCCTCAGCCTCCCGAGCTGCTGGAATTATAGGCATGCACCACCGTGCTCAACTGGTCTGATCATTTTGATACGGACCTGATGTCTCTCTTTTTCTAATCTCCTCATTACCTCATTCTTCTGGCTACATTTTGCACCCTACATTTTTACAACCCTCCTTACAACTAGACCCTATGAGGTATAACCTAATCCATGGATTAACCACTTGATGGATTAATAATTTGGAAGGACTGCAGTACTGGGTGGTAACTGTAGACAATGGAACACAGTGGAAGAAGCTCATCTCCATCCTTGAGGATTACATGTTGTCCCCCAGCCCCTTCCTACCCACCCGCTCCTTCACAGATACCATGAGCTGAGTAGCTTTCCTCCACTATGTGCTCTGCCATGACATTCACCCTCACCTTTAGCCCACAGCAATGGAGTCAGCCGTCCATGGACTAAACCTCAGAAATCATGAGCCAAAACAAACTTTCCTTGTCTAAGTTGATCTTATCAGGTATTTTGTTTACAGCAACAAAAAGCTGACTAACACATTGTGGAACAGGAACACAAAATTATCTGGCAAGTGAAATGAGGGTCAGGGGAGGAGCTCAGGGAAGGGAAGGAATTGGAGTAATATAATTTTTTGCAATAAATATTGGTTTCCAATAAATACGTATTAAATATTTCTTGTTTGTTTCAAACTACGAAACTTCTAGTAAAAAAAAAAAAAGGGGGTCATTTACCAATCAGAAGGGGTGTCTCTCCTTTGTCATTTTTGGTGTTGGGCCACACTCCCTTTTCTAGTAAAGTCCTTACATTGTCCACCATACCAGCTTTGACTGCCAGTGTCAAGGGTGTTTCTCCATCACAGGTCTTGAATTCCCAGAGTGTCTTATAGGATGCTGAGATATGAAAGCATTGTATTAAAAAATTAAAAATATTTACTTAGGGGATACTGCATAATTCGGAATAACCCATTGTTACGTATAACAGATTGAAAAAAGTCAATTGATAATACTAAAAGTATGATAAAAATTGATCAAACTAGGGTGAAGAAAGTTAGATGCTCACAGAATTGCTAATCAAAATGACAGCTGGACAACCAACATGTATGCTTCAAGTTGCTTAGAAAAAGGTTGCAAATTCTCATTTCTTAAAACATTGTAAAGCAACTTTCCAATTCTTCATTTTATTATTTAAATTGCATATGAATTTTTTTTTGTCAAGTGAAGTGTGTAAATGAAGGAACGAGAATATATTTGAATGAAGGTATCATTGGGTCAGAATGTGTTAGAAAAGAAATATTATCCTTAATGTCATCTCTGTCAAACTGTCTGGTTTTCTAGATGGCTAGCTAGCTAACTCATTGTTAAGTATTTCCTCATAATTTCCCAAACTAGCGAGCAACGTAAAAGTTTAAAACAAGGAACTCTTAAAATGAGATGTGAAAAATAGGATATTAAAAGTTATTTTAAATATTTAACTATGGGTTGATTTATCACTATGGTATTAATGTTTGCATTATGGAAAAATAAAGTAAGGAAAATATTTTAACTGCTACTTGTTGCAATTACAATAATCTTTTAAAGCTTTTGAGAGATAGCTCAGGATAAAAATTAAAAACTGATTTCCAAAGGAAAAAGCTTTATATAAAATGAAATAATTTATAATGTATAAAAATATTTTTTTACTTGCAGCATTAACACCACCTTCCTGCCAAACTGTGCCACAACGTTAGGTAACAGGATAGAAAAGATGAACCCCAATCATAAAATATGCTAGGTTTTATACTCCTGAGGTTACTATACAGGTAGTGACTTTTTTATATTCCAAATAAATCTTTTACTCAGCTTTTTATTTTTCTTGTTACCTTCATTAGGAGAAATTATAACCTCTACATTTCTATTCTATTTGTCACAAGGTTTTTATATTATTCTCTTACCATCCAGAACAATCTCAAGTATTTGTTGAAAGGGTTGAACGACAGCTTCGTGCAATGGAAACCATCCTCTCTCATCCGCTTCGTCCAGTGCGTGTTTATATTTCACAGACTCCTGGAGCTCAAGAATGTGACCTAAATTAAATAAGTGGTCTGGTAACACATCTCTGTCTTTGCAAGGTGGGATTTCCAACCAATCCACTACAGACTGTAAATCTATTTACCTTGTTTTATGGCCTCTACAAGTTTTCTGTTCTGATCACTGAGGGGGACAAATCTACCAGAGAAAGAAAAAACAAACCATATTTATGCTAGTGATAGACTTTAAGAAAAAGTATTTAATTTATAATGAGTTCTTGTAGATAATTGGAATAATCAAGATCTATAGGAAATGCACACAGGTAATTTTATCTTTAGAAGTGTAAATGTCAAGGAATCAGAGTATATTTATGATGTGCCAGACCTAAGAACACTAGTGAAGATGGCAAAATACAAAATTGTGATGTCATCTCTGACATTGTACTAAGCAATGATAAGAGAGTAAACTATTGGAGTCAGACTCAGAAGCACTGGGTTCAGGTCATAGCCTGATTTTGTGATCCTGGGAAAGCCCTTAGCCTCTAAGGTTTCTTTCAACTTTAAAAGCTCCATGCTCATTAGATATTTGTTGCTTTAACATAATAATTTAATAATTGCAATAGACACTTGTAAGTTTATGGTCCACACTGCATGTTAGTCTTTAATCAATTGACTCACAAGTGAAACAGGCAGAGCATTTGCTAACAAATGCACAGTCACTGACCCAGCAGGTCATGATTTAAACCCTCAGGGCAATTCTCTGGTATGTGAATTTATTAAATGGAAAAAAATGGATTTCAAAACAAACTTATTTAACTTGGTTAATCATAAATATCTGCTAACATTCTAGCATTGTGAATGCCCTCTGGGACATTCTCAAGTTCTAAAGTATGTTGGACACAAAGGAAAAGTTTAAAAGACCAGAAATTTAAATGTAATATGCCCACTTTTAAAAGCTCAAAAGCAATAATTTCATAGCACTGAATCTATTCAAAAGCATTACTAAATTCCAAAACAAAAGATTCCATATGCTATTAATAGAACATAAACTAAACTTTATTTTTGTCAGAAGCCTGTGTTTTAAAGACAGAAATTTACTTCTGCAGTTTTCAACTCTAACTCCTACTTACATAATATATCAATTATATATATATATTTTAATTTTTTTACCCATGAAGGTTAACTGAGACTGTAGCAGAGTGTGTGATAGAATATAAAGATCTCTGCTTATCTGTGTACATTAGTTGTATAAACTGTATTTGCAACTTTGTTCAGATTATTCATTTTCCTTCTTGATTACATATTAGTTTAGAAAATAGGCACCCTATCCACCCACATTCAACTAGGGATTTCCCATCTAGGTAATGTCCATTTTCCACATGAGGTGGAGATTTGTTGAATATCAAGATTATTAAAGTCTGTGACCAATGGCCTTTGTAGAGGTATTAGATTCCCTACCAGAAAAGAAGGATGTTTTCCTTCAGGAGTTGGAAAATGGCATTCACTTTTTTTTACATCAAAATAAATTCCATAAAGGAATTCTGATGAGGATAGTTGATTAAAACACTACCTTTCACTATGAAATTCAGTCTGGCTGTCTTCAATGGATTCTTGAATACTAAGCTGAACATCATAACTTGTAAGATGGTCTTCATCGGGATCATCATTGATATCCATATCTAGATATAAAAAAGGGAAATTTATTTTATTTATTTTTTTCAGCGCCGAGGACCGAACTCCGGGCCTTATGCGTGCTAGGCAAGTGCTCTGCCACTGAACTAAATCCCCAACCCAAAAAAAGGGAAATTTAAAAGAGGAAATTTCTTATTATCAGCAAATAATATAAAATAGCAGGTAGAATTAACATAACAAATGAAAAACTAAAATACATTCACCTTTCCCTTAACAAATACAAATGCAATTAACATGTAATTCATACATCGGAGGCCCCATTTTATTAATTTAAAATGTTCAAACTATTGAATGGCCTTTAGATGCCATTTTTAAATTTTTGCTATTTTTAAGTTTTGATTTGCTTACAAGCAATGACTGTAGTTGGGCTTATAAGAAATCTGCTTTTCCAAGCTTCTGATATATACTAATTTTGTGCTGTGTAGACTGAAAGGCCAAAGTTAGTACATATCAGCAACTTGGAATTAGTTTACACAGCTAATTATCACCTTAACTCAACCAAAGAAGAAATAGGTCACTGGCAACTAACAGAGAACAGAGATTTTTTTACATTCTTCACAAATCGGCAATGGTCAACTGTAAGGACTCAGTGGTCTCAGAGCATCATTTGAACGGTTAAGATAAGGACAATCCCACGGCCACTTGTACACCAGAGTCCATCCCTTCTGTAATTTCCCCATTGGTTTCCCTATACAGTCCCAGGTATTCATAACAAGCCACTGCTCACTGGAATATCTACCCTGAGTATAATATGCAAAAATTTAAATGATTCCTTATTGATTTATTTCTTCCAAATATTAAATTAGAAGAATGAATCTCTCTTTACTATTGGATTAATTACTTTATCATTTTCAGATAGAAAGTTTAGTAACTATAGAAATCAAAATACTTCAATAGCTATTTGATAGACCAATGTTGTTATATTTAATTAGTAGTACTTTTCAAAACAAAATATATTCTCTGTATGAAATTTTACAAAATATCTTTTCAAGGGGAGAAAATTATAACTGTTCTCGAGCCAACTGACAAAACACAGCTGATACGTGATTCACCTCTTCCCGTTCTTCAAGCTTTGATCATCTTAAACTCTAAGGACAGTTCTCAATGAGCTCATAGCCAAGATTCTTGGCCTCTGGACAGACCATGCGCAGACTCTAAGCATCATTAAGATTATTATTATTTAGGGCTGGAGTGGTGGCTCAGAGGTTACAGCACTTGACTGGCATGTGCAAGAACCTCAGCACCACATACACAACAGAGTGTTGGAGCAATGAAAGTCACATGCAAAACTAAATAAAGTTGATTCTCTCTTTCTCACTTTCCCTTTCACTTAAAAAAAAAAAAAAGAAGGTGTCATTGTTCTGTACCACTGCTCTTACTCCCACTTCAGAAGGATGGCACAGTGATGATATTCAGGGACCGCACCCACTCCCACACCATGATATCTCAGTTTCCTCAAAGGCCAGAGTATGCACTGGTTTCCTCTTTACCAGGTGATCCTTTACTTTTTGTTGATTGATTCGTTCATTGTCTGTCTTCTCTGCCTGGAGTGGAATTACATAAGTTCAGGGAATTGGTCTGCAACCCCATTGCCTAGAGAAACATCATCCTATGGTTCACGGTCTTGACACAGGTGTTGAAGGCACTAGTGAGTTAATAAAAGAACACTGAAACCTAATCCAAGCTCTGCTCTGTTCTTCCAGCTGATCACTTCTTTTGGATATGGACTCATTCTTCCAACTAAACAAATTTGATCACTTACTCTGTGGGTGGCTTCGTTTTCCTCACTTCTGTGGCCCTGCATTTGCTTCCTCTTCACTACTGAGACTCTCACAGCTATCCCACAAGCAAGGCCCATGCTGCTCAAGCCTGACTCAAGAACATTCTCCTAGGAAAACTTTTGCTGGAATTCTCCCTCTCCTATCCAACTTTCTTTACTTATGAATATCTCTCTTCATGTAGCATTTCCCCCAAATTTGGATTTACTCCCATTTTGCATTTGCTTTGCAAGTTCGTCACACATTCATATTTTGAATTTTCACTTGGACTATTGGCTTCTCAAAGGGAAAGTACCTTTCTATTTTGCAGTGCAAGGAGTCAAACTTAGGGCTTCCCATGTGCTAAGCAAGTGCTGTACCACTAAGCCACACCCCAGCCGCCTGCTTTTTCCTTTAAAGCTTTCCACTCCTCGTCAACCACAGCAAATGACTTCTCTTGGTGGTGATTGAAACAAGTTGTTTGACTCATTACTGGTAAACAAGCATGGAGTCTTTCTGATAACATGATTAGATGACAAAGTTAAACATGTAGCATTACCTGTTGCCCGTCTCTAATAGTACTGTGGTGATAGGGGCTTACATGGCTCTGAGATTAATCACAGGACAGAGAGCCTTTCACCTCTTTAAATTACTAACTGAAACCTAACACTGATTGGAATATGGACTTTCTATACCTGACACACCACAGGTTCCCCAGAGAACTGGCGTCTGTGAAAAATTTATTTTCTTTTATTAAACTCTTTTGACTGCCAGTAAGAATGTTCTTTATATTCTTAACTATTTTATATCCCTAAAGATAGCAATGGAGAAATGATTAAAAACATCTACAGACCAATTTCAGTCCAATTCAGGCTTCTCCAGCCTTGTATTGCAAGCTGGGGACCACGTGAAGATCTGTGAGCAGGTGTTCGAATGGGCTTAGAGATATCAAGGTGCAACAAGAAAGGCAAGAAGGGAGTCATTTGTCAATATCACAAACTTAAAATGACCAGGGCTCAATCTTCACTGAAGGCCAGCAAGTCAATTGGAAATGATTTTAAAAAGCACAACTCAAGAGTATCAGGAAAGGTCAAATAATATTTTGATATCCTTTAAGGTATATTCACAAATATCTCACTTCTAAGTCTAGAGAAATTAATGACTTTGTTAATAATAATTTTCCATTTAACACTCAATCTTGATCTGGAGAAGTCTGTCAGTGAGATCATTTATTCTCCACAAGTAGCTGACATACAAATATTTGGGGCAATCTTATTGTACAATTAGCTATTTCTTCTTGCTGAGGGTCAGGAACAAATCTGATGATAGCTATGGATTCTTCTCTGGAGGGACACATGCCTACCCAAAATACTGTATTTGATTTTAGGGGACTCATGGACCTTCTGAAGTTCTTTCATGTATTCCTATTTTTTTAAGCTAAATTACAGACGTCTAAATGCTAAATTCCAAATGTATTATTCAGAGATCAATAATTAGTCATTCATTTTGCCGATAGGCAGAATTAAGTCCCAAACTTAGCTAATGGGAAAGACAGTTACATTATGACCATGTAAGTTTTAGACTATGTCTGGTAAGAATAAAAGTGGTGACGATTGTTAAGAACTAAAAACTGTGAAGTACTGGCTTTGTTTCAAACACTGTGCATACACTAGTTTGTTTAAATCCTCTCTATGCTATAGGTTTTGTAGATCTTTGTGAAGAAGTTGAAAAGTGGGCTTCAAGGAATTACACAGGGCAGATGTGCAGAGTCTGAACAGAGCAGGGAGAACCTTCACTTTAAAGGTCTTTTAGAAGCTTCAGGAAAACATCCCCAGCCGGTTGCCTTTAAAAGAAAACACTTTGATCTTGTTCTTAACAGCCAGCTCTTGATGACAATAACTTCCAAAAATAAAAAATAGCTTGCAAACACATAAATCTTTTTCTTTGGCTCTGCACAATAAGGTTTTGTGTTGCTTAGGGTGGTCTGAGGTGTCCTAAGCTTGCCTTCACTCTGTACTTTTTGTTTTGTAGTCTAAACATCACCGTCCAAAAAACAGGATCAACATACCAGTTACTGCCTGACTCAAGTGGTCAGGAGGTTGGGACGATGTTGCAAGATTTGATGCAGGAGTAAAGGCAAGTAGCTGACACCTTAAATCAGATTCTCTGTAAAGTACTTCCAGTCCAACGTGCTATTACCTTACTGATAAGTGGTTGATAAGTTTGTGACACCCTTTGGAGCATCTTTTGAAACATGGTAGCTCCTACAGTGTGCGCTTTTTCCTGGAAAAGGATAGGAACTGCGTTCCTCATGAGTTGTTCAGTTGGTTTACTCTATTACCCCACCTAGCCTAAGGTTCTGGGTTGGGCATAACAATGTTGGAATTATTTCCATAAATCCATAACAGGGTTGGCCTTGAGAACAGATTGAGTGGACAGTTGCTTCCATGGTGCAAGGCAGGACTCTGTCTGTAAATATCACACTGCCCCAAGCACCTGTCACATCAGTGTCATTCTATTACATCAGTGACAGATTTTGTCCTTTAGGGCATATTGTTCCATCTATTAGCAGTGATGCCACACTGGCCCTGATGCAGAACCAGGGTTTCTTGGAAGAGTTACTGGGAGCAGAATGACTCGGGAAGATGGCAGAAAGTCGAAAGCTCAGGTCCGATGGGAGGTGATAAGTGAGGACTAGAAAAAAGCAATAGAGTAAAATTTGGTTTTCTTCACAATCTTCTGTATGTCAGCCCAAATCCCAACCCTCGTTTTCTGAAGGAAATGCAAGTTCCTATTGTTTGGGATGCAGGACCTTGATTCACAGAGGAATTTTTCTTTACCTTGAAAATGCTAGGGTTCTTGACTGATGGTCTCAACTACTGGAGGACCCACAGAGAATCATCAGGATTTTTCCTATCAGAGGAAAAGTAAGAGTTAAATAAGGGCATATTCATTTTTTGGTTTTGTTAAGAAAATAGCTATATAGTAAATAATGTTCATTCCTGTTTTATGCAATTTTACCATTTATATGTGATTTTAATGATGCAGTGAAAGTATGACAAAATTTTAACTTTGGCATCTGTTGGGTGGCTACACACTTTTATTTTTTAAGAGTCCTGTAGCACAAAGGGACAAATAAATGATTTCATTCTGCTAATTTCAGCAAAAGAACAAGCTAATCCTCAAGAGTTTTCAGAGGGAGGTATAACTCCCTGTCAGAATTGGGTTCTACCCCACAGTCAACATTAACTTTCTCTTATAAGTAATAAGTTACTGCAATTTCTTTCTTGTGGCATTTGCCTTTCCTACCTAGAAAAAGCCTACAGATGATGGGGACAACCAGATCAGTTCAACAGCATCTGACTGAACAGCACAGAATCTTCTGCTGACACATTTAACACACACACACACACACACACACAGTATTTATGCATATATACACACACTACTTTGATGCTACCATTTCAGAAAAACTTACAAAAATGGACCAATTGGTTTTCAAATACTAAGTATGATACCTGCCATGTGATTAGAATTCAGGAAGAACTGGCTGGATGAATGAATAATCAAATGATCAAATATACACTGCTCTGAAAATCAGCAAAGAACAGGTTAACCATGTGTTTTCTCTTTAGGTCATACATACATTGTTTGCAAAACTCACTGGCAATTTTGGGGCCACACTGATTAATAATTAATTTCCATGGAAATACACTAATGATAGAAACTATCATACTAATTTTGCTTACCTGTAGTTTTATATTACAAAATTAGAAACCTTTACTTTCTGCTATTGATTTCCAAGTTAAATTCAACTATTACAGAAATATAGGAAGATGTTCAAAGCTTTTAAAAACTATACAACAATAAAGACAGGAGCTTTCATTTCACAACCACATCGATTCCAGGGGAATATCAACTTACATAATTATAAAGGGTAGAGAAAGGATGAAGCGTGAAAGGCAGACTATTAGCAGACATGGCCTAATCACAAAGCTAGTGTAGTAAGGTTTTTAAAAAGTGCTGTCCTTTGTCTGCCGTTCCACATCTGGGTATATATTTATTTAAACTGATGAGAGATGCAGGAAAAGATTTGTATGTGAGAATGCTTATCTCAGCTATATTTAAATTGCCAAAAGCTTAGAAAAAACTTAAATGCCTAATGATAGGCAATGTGTAGAAGACACTATTGAATATACAAGCAATGGCACAATTATTAAAATTAATAACACAGTTATTAAAATTCATGCACATGAATGAATGATGGTTATTCATCCAGATATGACCAACACTTTTACAGAAATAAAATAGGTTTTTTCCAATCTTTATTATCATTAACAATTTAAAAAGCTGTATATATTTAAGGTGTACAACTTTCTATTAAATATATTAAATATATAAATATATAATATATACATACATAAGTAGTGTATGTGTGAAATATTTACCACAACCTAATTAAAATCCCAACATCTCACACACATGTTTTTCTACAACCATTATGAAAGCAGTATGGATGTTCTTCCGAAATTTAAAAATAGAACTAATTTATGACCTAGCAATCCCTCCTCTGGGTATTTCCAAAGGAACTAAACTCTGCACACCCTTTTCCACTACAGCATTATTCACAATAGCCAGGATATGGAATGAATCTAAATGGCCATTGATATATGAACAAATAAAGAAAATTTGCTATACATTTACAATGAAAGTTTAGTCAGCCTTATAAAGAAAAGAAAATTCTGTCATTTGTGCTAACAAAGCTGAACCTGGAGAGCAGTATGCTAAATAAAATAAATCAGACACAAGACAGATATTGCAAGATCTCACAGATTTGTGAAATGTGAAAATGTGTAAGTTGTGGAGACAGTTGAGCTCCTAGAATAGAGTTGCTAGGGATTGAAGAGAGGGATAGGCAGATGTTGATCAAGGGGTACAAAGTTTTAATTATGCAGTCTGAGTAATTCCAATGATCTCTTTACTTCAGTGTGACTATGGTTAGCAATATTGAATTGTACCCTTGAACTATGTTAGCAGGGTAGATCTTAAGTGTTTTTGCGGTTAATAACAACAATAGAAAAGGAAACTAAGATTGACTTTGTGGAACCAAAATTTACAAGCCCTCCGTGAAACCTGGGGTGCATCTACCTCTCCAGGCTGAGCAGGCCAGAAATGTTGGCAACCTTGGGCAGAGGAAATTGCTCACATTTGTAGTAAAGCAGATGGAACTTGGGGTGGGGGTGGGGAGAATTTCTTGGCTTGAGAAAAAGCAGAAATCTGAAAGGCTGATTCCTGTACCCTAACCATTCCAAGAACAAACTTCATTAACCTAAGCTCTCACATTGTTTGCATAAGACCAAAAGTTTATTTTTCACTGATTAGGGAGTGGAAGCTTCCAGGGACAGTGAGGCCAGTCACAGATAATTAAAAAGCTAATTTTGGTTAGTACAACTGAGTTGTAGGGTGAGTAAAATTGTTTTGAGTGCATTACTTACAAGACAGTAAAAAAAAATCTCTAGATGTTGAAAAGGATTGTAATATACATGTTCTTATATATATATATATACATATATCTTCTCTCTAAAAAGTTGCTCCTGGGCATTGTGTATTCTGTTGGCCAGAACAATAATTCCCATCTGGTGCTCAAGTCAAATCTAAAGTCACTTAAATAGTAATAAGCTATTGCATTTCTTAGCACCTTACTTTGAAATCATGTACAAAGCATTAATCTCTTTCTGTTGTAGGCAGGGATTGAATGCTATTTCAGTCCTGACCTGCCTTCATTAGCTGCCTGGCAGCCATGTCCAACATGTCATAAACAGTCAGCTAAGTTGCCTGCTGGTATTCCTCCTCTGGAATGGGGAAGTAGGATCTTTGGATGTTTGGGCAGTTTTACTTCTATTCCAGCACTTGAACAAACCCTGTGATATCCCCATGATTTTGTTCTCCTTCCTTTTCCCTGGAATCACTAAACTTCAGAGTTAAAAAGCATCAGATAGTCCCACTTATTGTAAATCCATTCATAACAAGTCATTGGGCAGCCTCAGCTTGAATTCAAAGTGCCAAGCAGCTTACCTTTCCCCCCACATGACCCTTCACCTTTGGCTAGTTTCAACAATCAGGAAAAACACCGAAGATGATTCCATATCTTTAAACCATTGCTTGATGGTCCTAGCTTCTTTTCCTCAGAAACACACTGAGACAGTATTGTTTCTCTGGGACGCAAGAAGGACCCTTTAATTATCTCCCAGAAAGACTGTCTGGTTTCCACTGAGCCTTCTCCTTCCAGGGTTGGACAATGACCCTTTCTATGACATGGTTTAATCTCCTTTACCATCTTGATTGTTTTCCTGTAAACACACTCATTTATTTATCTAAAAGTGACTCTGAACCACAGTCCCTGGACGCAGCACAATAGCTGCGGTCAAATAAACACAGCATTAAGTGGGTATGATCACCTCCCTTTACTTAGACACTCTACATCTGTTAATTTAGCCCAGGTTTAGAATTTTGGAGCTATCATGTTAAACACTTGATTTGGATCCCTCTTGCCCCCAGTTCTGCAAGTTATATTTCCCCCTATAATTCCTTTCTGGTTCCATGCAATACTCTATTTATTCCTATTACATTTCTTTCTTTTTAGATTTGACCTTTATTCCCATCTGCTAAGACTTAATAAGCGTGCTTTTTTATGTGCTTATGCTCATTGACAATGATAAATGTTGAACAGAAATTAGCACAGGACAGAGGTCTCCAGGTTGACATTGATCCATCATTTAGCGCCCTTTGAGAAAAGCTGTTTATCCAGTTACAAATCCTCTCCCAGACACCACCATCCAGCGTTCCTGCCTTCTATTTGATAACCAGACCATCCTGGAGCGATTTTGGCAAACACCTTGTTGAAATATGGATGCACAGTAACTGCTCCCTTCCCCTCTCTGCTACTCCAAAAGAGAAAGGAGCAGGATTGACCTACCCATTTTCAGTGATTCTATTTTCCTAAGGATTTTCAGACTATTGTGTTTATCCATTCAAAACTATGTGTTTACTATCTGCTGGATTTCAGGTACAGCGCCAGACCAAGCTGAAGAGGATCTGCGCCCCCGACGAGTTCATTGTCTTTAAATGACAAGCGTACTCTAAACTTTCCCCCTGGAAACAAGACCAATCTCATCCCTCCCTTTCAAGGTTTAGCACAAAGTCAAGCACATAGATCCTCAAGGTATGTTTGCACTGAATTTAATTATCATAACTGATATCAACTGAAGCATTCATACTGTGTGCATTGATTGGATTATGTCTTTTAACTTTTATGACCTGCTAGCCTCCCACGTTGCAGAAGAGGAAATGGAAGCACAGAGTGGTTAGGTAATTCGCCCTAGCACACACATTTAGCAGACGGTGGAGATGTAAGATAGAAACTCAGTCATATGACAATAGAGGTCATACAGGCTAAGCCACTACACTGGCTGATGACCCAATTGCTCAGACGGAATTAAGGAAAAGTGTGTCTCAGTTTGTAACCTAAAAATCATAAGCTTCAGAAAAAAAGTTTTTAAAAAGAATTTAAGCAAGCAACCCACAAACTCATACCACTCTGGTGGAAAAATAAAATTTTCAATAATATTCATTTGAAAATAAAGTCTAATATGCTTTGTTTTGTTTTTAGATACTGAGGATGGAACCCAGCGGCACTTAACCACTGAGCCACATTCCTGGTCTTTTTTATTCATTTTTATTTTGAGACAGGATCTCAATAATTTACGTAGGGCATTGCTAAGTTACTGAGGCTGGTTTTGAACTTGCAATCCTCCTGCCTTAGCTTCCCAAATCACTGGGATTATAGGTGACAAAGTATTCGTATAAAAACGATTACATATAAAATTATTATTGTTTTATCTCAGTAATTTAATTATCTAGGCTCAAAGCAATGATATAGGGCTTCCTTGTTCACCTCACTGCTATCCCATGGAAATCAAATCACTTTAGAAGTAGAAGGTTCCTTAGAAGTTGTTCAGTGAAGCATCAGATGAGTGATGGCATCAGATAAATTTTAAGTCCCTTCCAGCTTTAAGACTCTGTAGTGTCATTTGCAGGAAGAACAGTTATATTTCCATTGAGATTTTTCCCCATCTTAATTTAAATGATTTTTTCAATCTGAACATAGAACATCTATCTTTTCAGCAATTGATAAAAAAAAAGACTTGATTGATATTTATTTTAGTTATTCACAAAAATTATTTAATTTTTTTTTCTCAGAAACTAGGGGGTCAGGTAAGACCCCTCTGGGATTCCTTAGTATGTGTAATGACACTTCCTATTAGCACATTCATTCTTGATATGCTGTTTTTTTCATGATATATTTTTGTTATGCTTAATAATTTTATAGTTGAGTCGATATTTTATAAGTAAAAGAGACAACCCTGGGTTTATTCTACAATTAAAGAGGCCCTACATAGGCAAGCCTATAGGTGCTCAATTGGAGAGAAAGTAATGGGCAGTAGCCACAAAGTGTATTTCCATCTGTTATAAAGTTCCAATACTGAACTACTACATAAATTAGCTGGCAAGGTACAGATTAAATATTTCATAATCTCACCTTTTGGAATGATCATCTTGTCATTCTTATCCAGGGACTTGCCTTCCTAAACCAGAGGAAGTGCCCTGGAGCCAATGTGTTCCTCTGTGTATCTAAAATTAAGCATCCAGTTGGTGGTTAAATTAAGATCTGACCTTGTACAACTGAAACATGATCAGTCCATGGCATCAAGCTGAGTATTACCCATGACTTCTCTCAACTCTCATCAAAAGAAACACAAGCCCACCCAGGGCTAATAAGATTATCTGTGACCTGATTGGTTCAAACAGCTCCCCTGAAAACAAATGATCGGCCAACTCAGCTGCGGGATCCCTTCGGCTGCAAGAACAAAACCAAACCACTTAGAATTGAAGCACATTTTAAAATTACTTATCTAAGGCGTAAATCTGTGATTTGTGTGTTTATGGACCCTAATTTACTTTGGGCAAATTTTTACACACACAAATTTCCCATTCTTTAGATTTTATTTTTTTTTATTTTTATTTTTTAAGAGAGAGGGACATTGAGAGAGACAGAGAAAAAGAGGAACAACTTTATTTAGTTTTTCACATGGCCTTAGTCACTCCAACACTTAGTTGTGTACGTGGTGCTGGGGTTGGAACCCGGTCCTTGTGCTTGCCAGGCAAGCGCTGAGACTGCTGAGCCACCGCTCCAGCCCCATTCTTTCGATTTTAGACTCAGGTCAAATCTAATTAAATACAATCTTCATATACTAACTTACTCTTTCCTTTGATTTTCTTTTAAAGACTGCCATCTAATACTCAGATGGGTCAGGGGCACTTAGTGACATCTATACTGACAGAGTTTTTTAGGTTTAGTGATTGAGCATGTGTAGTCTGGAAAAAAGTAAGTGGCGGATGTAAAGAAAGCACAAAAAAATTTAAGATTTTAATTTAGGAAGGTTGTTTGCTTTAGTAATAATAATAATAATAATAATAATAATAATATCCTCTGTCTTACTGGTTTTCTAGTGAAAATGATTGGCCTCAAGTTAGTTTTGCCATGGCTATCCCTGAGCTAACCTGGACTATTCTCAGCATTCATGTAGGCATCTGGATTCCGTCCCCTCCACCCTACTAAAACAACACTCCTTGAAGATGTCTGGCCTCCTCGTTTTGGGGTTGACAGACACTCCTCACTTCTCATTTTACAAGCCCTCTGTGGGATCTGTTGCCAATGATCCTGCCCTTTCTCCTGGCTCTGTACTCTCTGCACTTCTGGGAGTGTGATCTGCTTTAGTATTTTCTTCTCATTGCTCTGATCTTTTCTTAGTATTTGATGTTAATGAAAAAAAATGTACAAATTGTAAGGACTTTTCCACTTGACTTCATAAATGTGAAATGAGAGTCCATGCTTCCTCTAACTGGGATGAAAGGATTCACTTTAGTCATCCTCAGAGCAAACTCTTAGAAATATTTCATGTTTATATCACTATTAATTCTGTATTGAAAGTGTCAAAGATGAAGGAGAAAACCTTGTACACATTCACTAATTATTCATCTAATTCTAAAAAGCACTAGCTTTGTGAAAAGTTTTAGTTTTTATACAGCACTTTTATACTTACAATATTGAAAATTCAAATAAACCTTTAGAGTATAATGCAGATTTTGTGGAAGATGGTTACTCAACAATTTGAAGGCAGTTTGTCACATTTCAGTGACATTTGTAGTCCTAAATCAATTTGTACTTGTCTTACTCGTTTATATAGTAGTTATTGTTACAGATTTTTCTGTATCATACACTATTTTAAATAATGCTTAAAATGAAGGAAAGAGAGAGAGAGAGAGAGAGAAATAGAGAAAGACTGTGGTAAAAGGAACGAGAACATGTTACTAAAGACAGTTTTGTGAATACATCTTGCTTTACTACTTGCTCTCTCTGTCACCTTCAATTCATTATTTAAAATTTTGATATGCAATTTATTCACCTGTAATGAGGGAATAATAACACAGTGACCATTGCAGCCTCCATTTTTATGAGGTCTATTCCTGAAGTAGTTATTGATACACACATAATAAAACATTTACAAATCAAATATTTGAAAGAATGATCTGTTCCTGATGTTAATATTTAGCTCCACATTTGCCTGTTTTGGAAGTTGGCTCTTCCTGTGGATTTTCTCAAAGTGCAAATAAAATGATTCCAGATTTTTGCATAATGTTCCTCTGGTTTGTCTGGTGAGGGTGAGTTTAGGGAGAACTGTGATTTAATAGTGAAGGGGTACTGAGTACTGCTGTCACAATGAAGGTACGTATAAAGATACTGAAATCCAAATACACATCCCATCTCTCTATATTTAGGAAGACATGCATGTCCTATTTCAAGATGATAATTATAGCAAGTGATACTGAAGAGTGTCAAGTTAAAATGGTTGCAGCAGTGTTAGAGGGCCTGTCCTTGGACCCATCCATTTCTATTTTGGGAGTAAGAGGGTTGTGAAGCTTTGTATGTTTCCAGGGGAAAATGTGGCATCTTGGGCATTCAGGTTTAAGGACTCTGCTGCTACTACACTCCCCACTTAGCCCACAGGTACTTTGTGTTCATAAGAATAAGAAGGCTTGCAGGCCTTTGTGAATTAAAAATACAGCTGTTGCTATGATTAGTCATATCGTCACAACCACTTCCCTTGCCCCACAAAGCCACTTATCATGTTCCTGCTGACCCAATCCATTCTTTATAAAGCCTTATAAAGCCTTATCAGACATGCAGCTTTATCTCTGTCCTCTGAGGAAGACTGCATTATTCAAACACTGTGCAGAGTCCTGCTCTGTTATCTTATTATTTTATTCTTTAGTATGCGAGACATATATATATATATATATATATATATATATATATATATATATATACTCCTTTTTTACTTTGGTATATTTTGGATTTTCTCCTTTTTCCTTTCCTTTTTTTTTTTTTAAGAGAGAGGACAGTGAGAGAGAAAGAGAATCAATTTTGAGTTTTTCACATGGCTTTCGTTGCTCTGACACTTGGTTGTGTACGTGGTGCTGGGGTTTGAACCTGTGCACTTGCACATGCCAGGCAAGCGCCGTAACCCCTGAGCCACCGATCCAGCCCCTCCTTTTTCTTCTCTTTTTACACAGGTTTTTTATTTTGGATTTGGGGTCTGTGATTTTTAAAAATTCACATTTGATTTCAACTGTGCATAAAGAAGACTATGAATGTGAGAAATCTGTTCTTTCTAATGTGCTTCCTAGTGCTTTGATAGCTTGTTTTTGCTGGGATGTGCACTGTTTTCAGACTGAAAACACAACAGAATCTATGAGTCAAATGCATTATCATGAACACCTCAGGGAGTGCTGATGTCATAGATCTTTGTGAGGACCCCTACTGTTGACATCACTCCGGCCCTGCAGTTGCCATGCAGCAGCACAAAGGCAGGTGATGAGGGGGTAGTTTTAGGAAGGTATGGTATAGGTAGTCATACTAAACCAAAGCCAGACAAAGAGAGTAGGGAGTGTTCTGTACGGGGGTCTCAGTTGCACTTACACTTTAATCACCAGTAAGTGGCAAAATGAGGCACAGGGGAGGCACCCTTGGAACATGCCTTCATTGTTTTGCTTAACACTGGTGACTTGTCCATATAGATTAACACTGGTGACTTGTCCATATAGATTAACACTGGTGACTTGTCCATATCGGTTAAATTGCTACTTCTGGTTCAATTTAACTAAGAGTTTAATGAAACTAAAATTGAGTCACAAGGAATTTTTCAAAAGCTGGCTGATTTTTTTTTTTAGAATGAACCTTAATTATTAGTTCTGTGAAAAGCATTTTAAGTGTTTTTATGTGAAATTGTCATGAATTAAAAGGCAAGGGATGTGTATTTTAGTCATGTGTGTGTGTGTGTGTGTGTGTGTGTGTGTGTGAGAGAGAGAGAGAGAGAGAGAGACTGGGGATTTAATCCAGGGATGCTCTCTCACTGAGCTACACTCCTAGCCTTTTTAATTTTTATTTTGAGAGAAGGTCCTTTTAAGTTGTTGAGGCTGACCTCGAACTTGCAATCCTCCTGCCTCAGTCACCCAACTTGCTGGGATTACAAGTGTTTACCACCATGCTTGGCTGATTTCACCAATATTTTTGTGAATTAAGGCAAATATTTAAGTGTACATGCCTCAGTTTCTTCCTAAATAATAATTCTGCTCTTGTTATTCTACACTTGTTAATGAGAATAAAATATGAGCATAATTAGGAAAGTTATTGGAAAAGTTATAATCCTTATACAGATACAGAGTTTAGTATTATTATACTTTTGGGACATAAAGTAGACATTAAAGAAACTATTCCACTTGACTCTCTCTCTCTCGTCCATGCAGGCATGCATTTTAGTATATGCAGAATGTGGTACTAGACATTTCAGAGTATGCCAAGATGGGCGGGACACATAGTTCTGGTTCACCTTTGTGTAGAGAACAAAAAAATGGAACAGAAGCCAGAGTCAGACACACACATACACATTTCAGTTAAAAAATAATAACTTTATATTAATGGATAATCAAAGTAATTCAAGAATATTCTAGTCTCTTTTAATTCTGACCTCCTATATATCCCCAATTGACAGTACTTTTGCTATTCCTAATGTTTCACTGAATACGAACCAAACATAATCATAATTAAGATTATACCATAAAGCTAATAGCAGTCAAAGTAAATTTTAAGTTATTGAAAATTATTATATTCTGTCCTTTCTGAAAAGAATTGGTATTATTCATGTGTACCTGTTATGTTTCAATTTTTAATTGAATTTGTAAGTATATAATGACCCTTTATTAATTAATATTTGATTATGCAAAAGATCATTTTAACATTATCTATTATGGAAGAAATCATATAAATTTGATGAAAAAAACTTACTATGCTAAAATTCAAAATTTCAGTATAAATCTCCTTTGTACCATTAAAAGATCCTACTCTAGCTCCTTTTGCTTTTGGATCTTTATTATTACATGTACATTTTGTATATGTAAAGTAATTTTAATATAAAAGGTAAGCTTAATGATTTTCAGGGAACTATAAAAATGTGCTTATTTCTCCTAAGTTTAGATTTGCCTTAAGTAGAATAGTGGTAATTACTGGGACAAAATACTTTGGATTTTCAAATGCCATTTCTACTAAATATTTTGCTTATGTGACTTGATTGGAGAATTTAATATATAGTTATTATACAAATAAGGCAAATTTTCAGATTTCCTTTATGTATACTGTAATATCAAAAGTCCTAAAATCAAGTTGAGTTTTGAGGGTTTTGTTCCAGTGTGGAATATCTGAGTAATTTTCCAATTTTGAAGATCTAGCACATTCATTTTAGGTGAATATTTTCAAGGCGGTTTTAAGTGGGGAATAATAGTAAAGTGGTTCATTGACTCTACAGCCCCTGACAAAATTAAGAAAGTTAGAGTCCAGATAAGCAGATGGATGTGGGAGTCTCATCAATGCAATGTTTGACAAATATCTATTGAGGCTCCATAAAACCAGGTATACTTAGTTAAGCAGTGGTTACACCAACAAACTGGTTGCTATGCATGAGATGTTTACATTTAAATCTGTGAGGTGAAAGTCAAATGAGTAAGAAAATGAATTGTGGCAAACTCTATTAAGAAAAATATGACAATAGTAATGGATGTGAGACGGCTTCTTTTAGAGATGGTCTGAGAGTCAACACATTCGTGCTGAGACATCTCACAAGCTGGAATATCCAGCAATAGAAAGGCATAAAGGGCAGTTTTAGGTGGATATAACTGCAAGTTTAATTTTTACTTTTTATCTGGAGGCAAAAAGAATGTGCCATATTTGAGGGATCGACAAGAGAACAGATAAACCTGAGGCTTGGTGAGGGAGGGAAAGGATGAGAGAAAGACTACAAATAGAAGCTGGAGTTTTATTCCAGAGATGAAATAGGTAGTGAATTAAATCACATAAAGCAGGATGTGAATAATCTAGTTTATTACTTAAAAAAATGGAAAGTACCACTTGGCGCAAACAGCCTTTTTAATGTTGGTTTAAAATTAAGCTCAGGAAAACAATCATCAGAGACATTTTGTTGATATAATATATTGCTTTCTGAGTTGGATTTCCAATTTTAGGACTAAGGGGTTAAACTTTGTTGCTTAGTGACTCTGCCCACAGCATATACCTTGTCAAACCAAGTTGAAGTTTAAGAGGTTTGAAATGGACAAGAGACACGAGCCAGATGAAGGGATAACTGTTTTATTCATGTTTCCACAGTGTGCCAGTTTTTACAACCACCATGGGGAAGAGACACTTTGCAGGAGTCTAGGAGTTCAGTGACATTTCAGCACATCGTTGGATAAGAAAATCCAAAACAGTTGCCTTAAAGAGGGTAAGAAGAAAGTTTTGCTTTACCTGTATTACCCCTTCCTCATGGTGGCATAGCTCTGTGGTAATAGAGACCCCTAAACCTGTGAGTCCGCCCATGGAAGAAGGTGAGAGCATAGTGAATAAGTACCCAGCTCCTCAAGCTCTGTAGTATCATTCCAAAGAGGTCCAATTCTTTCTCTCTCAACCCTGAATAAGGAGAGGATGAGATGGCTGAGTAACTGGGAGAGGATGGGTGCAGTAGGAACTTGCAGCCATCAGGGTCTGAAACTCAACAAAAGACTGCATATCCTACTAACCAGTTTGTAGACTCCTACAGGAAGCCTATCCACAAGCTGTCCTCCAATATCGCACATGCTTCACTTTCTCTCAATGGATAGCTCCCTAGGAACGTCCCCTCTCCAGGATGGGAAAGGTGGAGCTTTGCAGATGGTTTATGAGACCATTCGGTAGACTGATTTAACTCTGTGGGATTGGAAGAAGGAACACAAACTTTTGTATTTCGGGGCACTGCCCTAGGGAAAGAAAATGGGTGGCTCTGGGAGGTGGCCTGGCTTTACAAGATCAAAAGAACGCATACCATGTACAAAATTTCTCCTATCTTGAGAAAGAACAGGAAAGTAGGAATAGGCCACAGCCATAGTAGAGATTTGAGGACACCTCAGAACCCCTAGCCACGCAAACCAGTGAATGTATTTCTTTACAGAAGCAAGTCAGTAAAGACAAAAAATGACCTCTTCAAGGGACATGAAAGACCAAGGAAACAACACCACCAAAGGAAAATAATAATTTTCCAGTATCTGGACTAAAAGTAATAGAGATGTATACATTTCCTATGAAACAATTCAAATAATTATTCAAAAAAACTCAAAATAATTATTTCAAGGGTGCTCAGTGAGCTGCAAGACAACAGACAGTTCAACAATATGAGAAAAAAATGAACAAAATGAGAAACCTAAAAAAGAGAAAGAAATAATTTTAAAAACCCAGAAATTCTGGAGCTAAAGAATATAATATAATGACATGAATAATGCAAAAGAGCTGGAGCAGTGGCTCAGCGGTTTTGGCGCTTGCTTGGCAAACACAAGGACTCGGGTTCAAACCCCAGCACCACATACATAACTAAGTATTGGAGCAACTAAGGCCATGTGAAAAACTAAATAAAGTTGTTTCTCTCTTTCTCTGTCTTTCTCACTGTCCCTCTCTCTTAAAAAAATGCAAAAGAGTTTTGACAGCAGACTTGGTCAAGCAGAATCTGTGAAACTGAAAACTAGTCATTTGAAACCATGTAATCAGAGGAGAAAAAAATGAAAAAGAATGAAGAAAACTTACAAAAAATTATGGGACATCACAAAGAGAAATAATACATACAGTATGGAATTTCAAGAAGGAGAAAAAGAGAGTTGAAAGGGGGGGAAAGCTTATTTATAGAAACAGTGCCTGAATACATGCAAGTCTGAAGAGGAATTCACTGAGTCGTATCATAATCAAGTTGTCAAAAGTCAACAAGAAAGTAAGAGTTTTGAAAACAAGAGAAGAGACTTATTACACATAAGGGAACTTCCAGTAGGACTAGTTGGAGATTTCTCAGCAGAAACTTGACAGGCCAAGAGAGAGAGGAATGATACATTTAAAATGCTGAAAGAAAGAAAGAACTACCAACCATGAATACTTTATCAGCAATGTTGTGCTTTAGAAATGAGAGATAAGGCAGTTTATCACTATCAGATCTGTCTTAAAAGAAATGTTAAAATGAGTTCTACAAGCTCCTAAAAAGATACTAATTAGTAGCAACATTAAAATATATGAAAATATAAAACTCACTGGTAAAGGTAAAAGCAGTCAAATTTGAAATTGTCAAATACTACAATATTAGTGTCTAAATCAATTTTAATTCTAGCATAAAGATTAAGAGACAGAAGTACTAAACTATACTTCCATTAATTTGTTAATTGAGGGGCTAGAGCAGTGTGGCTCAGCGATCAGAGAACTTGCCTGGCATGCACAGGGACCCAGTTTCAAACCCTAGCACCACACATACAACTAAGTGTCAGAGAAACAAAAGCCAAATGAAAAAAATAAATAAAATTGATTCCCCCCCCTTTCCTTCTGTCTTTATAAAAATGTGTTAATGGATACACAATATAAAAAGAAGCTATTTGTGCTATCAAAAACTTAAAATGTGATGGGGGAGTAAAATATAGTTTTTGTATGTGATCATAATTAGGTTGTCATTAACTTTATAAGTTTATTTTTAACAATAAGATGTTTTATATAAATCTCATGGTAAGTACAAAGCAAAGACCTATGGTAGATGACAAAAGATAAAGAGAAAAAAAGCAAAATATACTACTACTATATAAATTCATCACATCACAAAGTACAACAGCAAGATATGAAGGAAAGGAACAAAATAACTCCAAAAGATAGAAAACAGTGAACAAAATGGCAAGAGTAAGTCTGTACT
This sequence comes from Aplodontia rufa, assembly GCA_004027875.1. Classification (NCBI taxonomy): domain Eukaryota; kingdom Metazoa; phylum Chordata; class Mammalia; order Rodentia; family Aplodontiidae; genus Aplodontia; species Aplodontia rufa. The sequence goes on along the minus strand of PVKS010007949.1, from coordinate 16,795 downwards.
TATCAATAATTGCTTTAAATTTGCATGGATTAGGTTCTCTTTTCAAAAGATAAAGAGTAGCTACATGGATTTTAAAAAAGCAAAAACCATGTACATGCTGTTGTAAGATACTCACTTCACCTTTAAGAAAACAAATACGCTGGGCTAGAGTGATAGGTGACTCAGAGGTTGAATCGCTTTCTTGGCATGCAGGAGGACCCAAGTTTGAACCTCAACACTACGTACACCACACAACTGGGTGTCGGAGAAACCAGAACCAGATGAAAAATAAATAAAAATTGATTGTCTCTCTCTCTCTAAAAAAAGAACAAAACCAATAGCACATAGGCTGAAAGTGAAGGAATGGAAAAAGACATTCATGAAATGGAAAATAAAGGAGACCAGAGATAACTATACTTTCATGTGATGAAACTGGCTTTAAGTTAAAAAATGTAATGAGATGAATGTCATTATATGATAATAAAGGGTCAGTTAGACAAATAAGATATAACAATTATGACAATACATGGACCCAAGATCAGAGCCTTAAAGATAAAAATCAAATATTGAAGTGAGACATAGGCAGCAATACAATAATAGTAGATGACTTTAATACCCCACTTTCAACAATGGACATGTTATCAAGACAGAAAAATTAATAAGGACACATCATATTTGAACTACATGTTAGATTGAATGATCCTAACAGATATATTCAAAATGTCTCATCAAACAGCATCAGAATACACATTCTTATCAAGTGTACATGGAACATTCTCTAAGTTTGATAAGGTTAGTCTATAAACAAATCTTACCAAATTAAAAGATATTGAAATCATATCCAGTACCTTTTCTAACCACAATGGAATAAATCAATTAATAGTAAGAAGTAAGTCAGAAAATTCACAAATATGTGGAGATTATACAATACACTAGTGAAAAACCAGTGGGTCAAAACAAAAAACAAAAGGGAAATATCAGAGCAGAAATAAATGAAATAGAGACCAGAAAAATAATAGAAAAGATCAATGAAACTAAAAGTTGGCTTTTGAAAAGATAAAATTGAAGTCTTTAGCTAGTCTACCGAGGGAAAAAAAAAAAGAAAACTTGAATAAAATTGTAAATGGGACAGGAGACATTCCAACTGATATTACAGAAATAGGGAGGATCATAATAGACTACTATCAATAATTATTTGCCAACAAATTAGATAACCTAGAAGGAATGGACAAATTTCTAGAAACATACAACCTATCAAGACTTAATAAAGAAGAAATAGAAAATTTCAACAGATTAATAATAAGTAAGGAGACTAAATCAGTAATCAAAAAAAAAAATCTCTCAACAAAGAAATGCCCAGGGAGCAGGTGGTTTCAAAGATGAATTATATCAAACATTTTTTAAAATAATTAATTTTATTCATCTCAAACGATTCAAAAAAATCAAGGAGAAAGGAATGCTTCCAAACTCAGTTTACAAGGTTAGCATTACCCTGATAATAAAGCCAGATATAGATAGTATAAGAAAAGAAAATTATGGGACAATATTTCTGAGAAGCAGTAGATGTGAAAATCTTCAACAAATTATTAGCAAACCAAATCAATAGCACATTAAAAGGATCACATACCATGATCAAGTGGGGTTTATTCCTAGGATGCAAGAATAGTTCAATATATGTAAAGCAATAAATGTGATATATGACTTTACATAATGCAGAATAAAAATCATATGATCATCTCAATAGGTGCACAAAGTCATTTGAAATAATTAAAACATCCTCTCACTTTAAAAACTCTCAACAAGTTAGGTATAGAAGGAATGTGTCTCAATGCAGTAAAATTGTATTTGACAAGCCTATAGATAACATTATATTCACTGATGAAAAGGTAAAAGGTTTTCCTCTAAAATGAGAAATAAGACAGGACTTCCCATTTACCACTTTTATTCAGCATAGTACTAGGAAATCTAGCCAGAGCAATTAGGGAAGAGAAAAAAATAAAAGTCATCCAAATTGTAAAGAAGACATTAAATTGTCTCTGCTTGCAGATAGCATAATCTCATTTATAGAAAACCCCAAAGACTCCATCAAAAACCTATTACAACTAATCAACAAATTCAGTAAAGTTGCAGTATACAAAAATCAACATACAAAAGTTACGACAATTTCCATGCACTAACTGAAAAAGAAATTAAGAAAAAATTTTTTTTACAAAAGTTATTTAAAAAATACAATAAAATACCAGGGTTAAAATAAGTTTAACCAAGGAGGTGAAAAATTTGTACACTGAAAACTGTAAAACAATGATGAAAGAAGTTGAAAGGCACACAAATAAGTGGAAAAATATATTGTGTTCGTGGAATGGAAGAATTAATATTGCTAATTTTTATTGCAACAATATGGATGAAACTTGGAGTGAAATAAGTCAGACGAACACTGCATGATATCACTTATACATGGAATCTGAAAAACAGTTGAACTCATGCAAACAGATATGGAATAGTGGACAGGGTCAGGACGATGGATAAAATATTGGTCACAGAGTACAAACTTTCAAAAATAGACCAAATTATGCTCTAAATGGGTACAAATATATCAAAGTAAATCCTATGTTTATTAGAGCATTAATCATAATGCTCTAATTTTAAAAATAAATGTATAAATAAATAGAAGGGAGACCAACAGAGTAGAGGCAGGGGGTCAAGGATAGCAAGGAGGGAAGGGAAAGGGGAAGTACTAGGGAATGAAATGGAGCAAATCATGTTAGGTGCTTATATGAATATCTCACAATGAACCCCATGATTGTGTATAATTATAACACACTAATAAAAATAGCAAAAAGTACAGCTTTCAGGTACAAGATGAGTAAGTTCTGGAGATCCAATGTATAGCATGGTAAATACCATTAATTGTAATGTGCTGGATACTTAAAGTTCACTAAGAGAATAGATCTTCAGTGTTCTCACACACACACAATGAAAATCATGTAGAGTGATGGCAGTGCTAATTAGCTTGATTGTGGCAGTCATTTCATACTGTATCAAAATAGCACATTGTATATCTTAAATATATATTTAAATATATGTACACTTTTTATTTATCAATATTTACTTTTTATTTATCAATAAGACCTGAACAAAGCTAGAAAAAATTTTGAATTAAAAATAATGAGAAGGTTGAAATTCACATCAGAGAGTGTATATTATATAGTAATTCTGATTTGTAATAAGTCAATTTGGGAATTCTACTCTAGTGATTTGTAAATTGAGGTTTGTGGAAAAAGGGGAAAGAATTTTGTCTCTGGCATGAATATATTTAACCACTTAACAAGGTTTAACAATTTATTTTTCAGAATCATTAACTTGTAAAAGTGAATCTCTAAGAGGGGGAGTTGTGATAAATCTCAAATACAAGATTATTGACTTCTTTGTTCAAATAGTTATATCCCACAACTAAATAATGGAGTTAGGGAAATGCTAGCGCATTAATTTATCTGTCTGTTTTCTTACTGGCTCCACACTATTATGATTATTACAGCTTCATAGAATGATGTGATAGTTGGGAGAGAAATCTTTCCTTTATAATTCTTCGTTTGAATTATTTTTGTTTCACATGTTGCTTCTTATGGATGATTTATACAATCTGCTACAGTAGTAAACATGAAGTTGTGACTAAAAGTTAACTAAAAATAGATTTATGTGGGAAGAATTGATATGTCTAAAATATTACATCTCTCCACTCGGGAAAATCAGAGGTCTCAATTTATTGAAAACATTTCTTTTGTAATAGAGTTTCATAGTTTCTTATTGAAATGTTGACCATTTCTTAAGTATTTATTCCTCAGTATTTTGTAATTTTTATTTCTTTGTGAATAGAATTGTGTTCGCCTAGTATATCTGAATTTACTATGTTTATATTTGAATTGCTGTATGAAAATTAACCCTCTTTTTGCACATTTATTTGGATTCAGTTGCTTTTCAGAACACTTTTTCTAATGATTTCAGGTTGGTTTTCTTGCATCCTATATATACAGTGCCATTGTATTGAAGGGCTGGAAACCTTAAAAAGAAATATTAGGTTAGCTTTTAGGGAAAAAAATTTCTATGATGAAATACTTAGAAGAAATTAGTATGCAAACACGAAGTGTGTCTGCTAGAAAAGCTCCCCAAATGAGTGCGTGAAGGTACAGAAATAACGACCCGGGGCTAGTCAAAGCCAAGAAAGAGAATGCAAGCCAAGGGGGAAAGATTTGTAGCTGAAGAGAGAGTGATCAACTAAATTAATTCTGCTGCTGGGCCAGGTGAGCTGAGCACTAAGAGCTGACCGTTGGATTCAGCAGCCTTCCTACTGTTTTCTGGTAATATCATCTCACTAGCTGCCCAGGCTTACTTTTGGTGGTTTTTGTCTTTAGTCCCCTCTCCCATGTTACGGGGAAGAGACACACAGTGCTGTTAGGTTTAGGGGTCGCTGAGACCCAGGTGTAAACTTCCTAAATCTAGTGATGTTACTTCCTTTTCCTGTGCCTTCTTTCCCCGAAAAATCCCTCAGGTCACTTTCTTCCACTTATTTTATGATTAGGAACCACTGATTTACAAAAATCAGTTTTTCAGACATTTCTACCAAAAGAAGAATGTCACAGAACAGTCTTAAGTAGAATTTAAAATTCTTTTATTATAATTTCTTAGAGAATGATCAAACACCAAATGAACAAGTGATCGAACTGAAAGGCATGGTAACCACTGTCCTAATGGACCTTTGTGCCTATTTAGAATTTTCCTGAGTTCTGCCTTCTCTGTAGGACCCACTCCCCATGATGTTTCCTCATATGACATGTGATTCTAGAAAGGAAAGTGCCAAGACACTTGGAGATGTGATGGTCCCCTACCTCTCTGGATCCTCTCTTTCTCAGCTGAAATATTCTGGCTGGGCCTGGAATCATATGTGCTCCGATTTCTCTTTCATTTTTAGAATCTACAATGCTGTCACTTTATGTTCTATAGTCTGAATAGTCCTTACTTTCACATTTTCAAATTCTGTGAAAATGTGTTTGCAAAGACCACCTCTTTGTTTTCTATATGGATTATATTTTTATTTATTTATTTTATTAAAGATAGAGAGAGAGAAAAAAATATCAATTTTATTTATTTTTCCATCTGGCCTTGTTTCTCCAATATCTAGTTGTGTTGGGGTTTGAACCCGGGTCCTCATGTTTACTAGGCTTCTACTGCTGAGCCACCATTCCAGCCCCATGGAATATATTTTTAAATCAGAGGTTAATAGATTAATTTCTGAGCAAGATTTATACTGATCCTAAGTTATCATCTTGAGCAACCTAAATGAGGTGTAATCCCCTTTGAGTAATACTATATTCATTTATTCATTAGGCATGTATTTATTAGCTACTGTGTGCCAGATACTTTGGTAATACTAAACAAGGCAGAGGGTGGTGGGAAGAAGAACTGGGAAGATGTATTACTCAGTTTCCAGGAGGGAACAAAGAACACCCATGACATAGAAACTTGAAGGATGAAAAGGAATGTATTCTGGGATATCTAAGAAGGGACAAACGTTTCCTCATAGATCATGCATGTGGATCTGAGGGGAAATGGCTTGTGTAGGGCAAATTGTAAACACTCCCTATAGGCTGGTCACAGAATATATTGAAGAGCCTGCAGAAAATGAGCAGATTTAGACAGGTGTTAGAACATGTAGGACATTGTTTTTAGTTTTGTTTTTTGGTACTGGGGATTGAACCCAAGGGGCATTTTATCACTGAGCTATATCCCCAACCCTATAGGACATTATGTTCTGAACTAAAGAATTCAGGGCTTTATTTTATTTCTTCCTTAGGGCAGTGGACATGAGAAAATACTTTATCTCTGGGGTGACGCATGGTGAGTGGTGTTATTCATCAGACTCCCTAAAGGTTGTGTGTGTAGTCCAAACGTGTTGAAATGTGCACTACCCTTTGGATATTCTCTTGCACCCTCCCCAGCTACCGTCTTCACACGTCCTGCCTCTTACAGGAACATTACCTTCAAACACTGAATCAGTCTGTGCCTCAGATGAAATGTTCTGGGTCTGAGAGCCTCTGAGGGGGACAGGATGAAGCTTGACAAGTAAGTTAGGTGGGAAATTATCATGATCATATTCAATTTTTCCTCTCTTTTCTTTTGCAGATATTGTACCATTAAAATTTAGATGTAGTTTCCACCAGGTGTGGTGGCACAGGCCTGTAATCCCAGCATCTTGGGAGGTCAAGATAGGAGGATAGAAAGTTCAAAGCCAGCCTCAGCAACTTAGTGAGATCCTATCTAAGTAAAAAATAAAAAGGGCTGGGGAATGTGGATCAGTGGCTAAGTGCCCCTAGGTTTAACCCCTGGTAGTAAAATAAATAAATAAAAATAAAAATAAAATAAATTTTAAAAAGTAGATGTAGTTTGTGTTCCAGATTAATAGGAGGTGCCTTCTCTTCACAAATGGACATAGACCAGCAGCTACACAATTTCTCCCCAGAATGCATGGCCAAGGCAGTAAAAAGGCTCTCTAAAGATTGTAGATTAATCTAGTTGTTTTACCTTAAAAAGGTATGTATGGTCTTAAACAGTTTGCAGAAATATTATGAAAAGTACACTTGAAGTCTCATATTTTCTCCTCAAAACTTGTCAGGAGTCACAAAAAAGGTATAAAACATGCAAATATATGTGATATATTAAGAACTGAGTACAAATAGCAATAGGAGAAATTTTTCATTTTACAAAGGAATTTTTAATCACTTCTTAAGTAGCAAGTTCTCATAATTTGATATATACAAGTTCAACCAAAGGACCTTTCAGAAACCCATCTACTGTGTAGTAATGCCCACAAGTTCTTTAGAACTCCACAGGTCAAGAAAGGCGAGGGTAGAAATAATAAAAACAGGCTTTACTTGGGCTGGATCACCTTCCTGGGACATGAAGCCTAGGTATTTGGGGGATAATTATTTTATAACAACATGGTTGAATGATCATGTCCTGACTTTCACTCCCACACTCTAATAATGAGACTAAGAGTAATGTGAAGCTGTTACTTGGCAAATTATTGATGATAGTCTGGTTTCAAATGGAAAGTGTTAGACAGTTAGTGGCGTTTTCCACAGCATCTTACAAACCTATGGCTTCCTACTCTCTAATGAGAATCATTTCCTCTGAGCTGTGTTTAATATATTGTGCAACGTAAAAACTCAGAGAGATGGAATGGCTTCTCCCCACAGAGCAGAAGGGAATCTGAGGAGACAGATGCCACCATTTCTAAAAGGAAGTCAGTTCTGTTGCAAGCCAGAGCTGAGCACAGGAGGCAGCCAGCACCATCTAGTGGGAGCAGAGCAGGAATGATGCCTGTATGGTTTGTTTTCCAATTTTCTAAGACTGAGGTGTGCACTGTGAATTCGGGTCTATTTTCATAATGGGCTTACCTACGAGATCCCCTACTGAGCTTCGAGTCTGTGTTTGGGAGGAGTTTGTCCCTTAATAATTATAGTAATTGCTAATATTTATTGAGTTTTCCTTATAAGCAAGCATTATGCTAAGCCTTTTCCACAGGGCTTCTGTGTGCCTTTGCTCCACCTTCTCACCTGTCTCAAATGCCCTTCTTTGCCACTCCACCTTTTCTACCTGTAAGAGTCCTGTTCAAGACTCAACTTCAACCTGCCTTCACTATCTCCATGAACTTTTTATCAGCCAGACCTCATTTCTTTTCCTCCTTTATTTTTCCCTACCATGTTTTGTTTGTTTGCCTCCAATAGTAATTATTTATGTCCGTCCAATACACTGGATTTTATTGTAACCTCCCTGAGGACATTAAGGAAAACACTTTGGCTTTGCACAATGTGGGCATTTGAATTGTGAATTGAATTGAAGGCCCAGGTACCTAAACACTGGCAACGCAGAGCTGTATGCTTTATGCTTTCATTTAAATTAAGTGTCTAGATGAATTTCTTAATACAGGAAAAACAAACCGGGAGTATTAAGCCAAATCCACAATGCATTCTATAGCACAATAGATTTGTTTTTAATGAAGGCCTAGTGAATAATTTAATTAGTGTGATTTGCCATAATTAACTCAGTCCCCAGAAGCTGAAGGAGTTAGACTTGCAAATCCCATGGTACCACCCATGTTGAAAACTTGTTCTGAGTTAATTTTTAACTTTCATTTTGATTACAATATCTATTAAGCCCTCAGGCTAGAGTCTAGAAGAGATTAAGTAGAAGCAAGAAAAAAAATAGAAAAACCACTCAGGGTATTTCTGAGAATATTTAGAGAGTTTATTTTACGTAGATGCCAATTGATAATAAAAGAGAATTCAGAAAACAACCATTTAATTGTTGTAAATGAGTACATAGCAAAATAGGTTTAATAATATTTATTTAAAACATAAAATTAAGATTCTTATTCTTAAAATTATAACTTAGAAGATATTTTTATCTAAAAAATTTGCAGTCAAACTTTGATATTATCAAAGGAAGATATAGTGTTAGTTTGGCATCAATGTATTTGAATGTAATTGATAAGATAAATATGATCTATATTTTACCCATTGGATAACATTATCTATTAATATTATTTCTTGTTTCTTGACATACAAAATCTTTTGAATATAAATTGTATTGTAATTGATTTATATTAATGAAGAAAAGCAAAACTATTTCAGACAGATTGCTGAAATATGAGAAATAAGATTTTGTAAAGTTTAAAAGGTAGCAATGCTTAAAGTAGCATGAACCTCTACAAGAGGAGAATGGACTTTAGCATATAGAATTGTATGCACACAAAGTCCCAATGAAAAAAGGAAAGGATGAGACTTTGAAAATAATCACTCTTGTGGGCTGCATTCTGTCCAATGAACTAAGATATTAATAGGGTCAATACAAAAGCTGGCAAAGGCCTCTATAATAAGGAGAACTAAAGCCTCCAATGAACTGAACCTATATAAATAAACAAGTTAACTAATAAATGAGTTCTGAAAGTACAAAGATAACATTTTTTTTAAAGAGAGAAGGACAGTGAGAGAGAGAGAGAGAGCGAGAGACAGAGAGAATCAATTTTTATTGAGTTTTTCATGTGGCTTTTGTTGCTCCAATGCTTAGTTGTATACGTGGGTGCTAGGGTTTGAACCCGTGTACTTACGCATGCCAGGCAAGCACTGTAACCACAGATCCACCACTCCAGCCCCCAAAGATAACTTTTTAATGGGTCAGGAAAAGAAGTAGTAGGAGGAAAGTAGTATATTCACAGATTAGGCAAATGGCAAACCTTAAAATCACAGGCATCTGACCAAGACAAGTTACTTCCAAGCCTAAAAATGATGCAGCTCTGATCTCAGGGAAAAAAAAATGATAAAATTTTTGAGCAACATTGAAAATGAAAGATGCACCAGGAGGCTTAGATGGGCATCTCATAATTTTTTTTCCAAGTGATACATTATAAGCAGGTAATTTGTGACCACTTAGGAAATAAATAGATAATCCATTGTGGGATGTGAATGACTTTTATCATTTAAATATTGTTTTACTATTCATATATCCTGTTATTCCTTCAACATTTTAAAAGTAAATATTCTTTGGGTTTTTTTTTCCAAAAGGAACATGAGATTAGCAAACAAAGATCATGATATCTATGATTACTTTGACAGAAAATCTCTTAATAACCCTGGGAATAAGATGAAGAAATGTGAGCTTGATGTGGAACAGTTGGTAAGCCTATGACTATTTGAATAGCTATATAAAAATCTTAATAATAGGTGATGTAAATTTTATTCTGTATGGTTTAACACACTCAACAAATTCATTAACTTTTTAATTATTTTTATATGCATCAAATTTTGGGAAGCAGTTTCTTTATTATTTCTTAGACATAATTGGCCTAGGAAAATTCAACTCAAATTAGTTAAAAATAAAAAATAAATATGGAGTTCTTACGGCAAAGATATAAAAATGCTATGAAAGATACAGAAAAAAAAGCAGGAAATTTTCCAACAAATGATTTACACTCACCTGTAAAATGATGCCACTAAGTGGATGAAAATTATAATCATATTTTACCATTAATCTACACAGCAATGCAAGCTCATTTATGAAGGAAGACCAAAAAATATTAATGCAAGAACTCAGGAAGGAGATGGAAATGGAAGATGAAATTACAGCTGTGAACTTAGAAAAGAAGGGGAAAAAATCTTGCCAAAGTAAAGATCAAATTTGCAGGATTTTAATGAGATTAGATCCTAAAGGGAACACACTTAAAAACATAGAATAAAAATGAGAAAAGCAAACAAAATAAAATGAAAATAAAAACACATTAAAAAGGATAGTAAATTACATTTTCATTTCCACATTCTATATATTCATATCTACAAATAAAACAGTCAACTGAGGTCCAACAAATGCATAATTGAAGACCCTAAAGCAGGAACTTTATTTATTTATTTATTTTAAAGTTCCAGTTGTTTATTTTTTTAAAGAGTGAAAAAAGACAGTGAGAGAGAGAGAGAGAGAGAGAGAATCAATTTTTATTGAGTTTTTCACATGGCTTTCATTGCTCTGACACTTAGTTGTGTACGTGGGTGCTGGGGTTTGAACCCGTGTACTTGCGCATGCTGGGCAAGCACCATAACCACCAAACCACCTCTCTAACCCCTAAAGTAGGAACTTTAAAATCAAGAGAGAGAAGAAAAACAAAGCAAACAAACAAAAAACAAATTGGAAATCATAAAGAAATTTTTCTGAACGAAAATAAGATTTAAATCCAAACACTCAAGATACACTGTGTGTGCCAGGGAAGACTAACATAAAGAGTCAATACAGAGAAATAGCCTAGTCAGTGACTTTAAAGATAAAAAAGAAAACTTTGATCATCCAAGTCAGAAAGAATCAATTCATTTATAAAGGAAAAAATCAATGTGAAACAATGTCTCTAAAACAACATCTGTAAAATATTTAAGAGAATGAAATAAAAGCAAATAATTTTATATCTAGCCAAATTATGTTTCAAGAATAAAGTTTACATTGCAAACATAAAATCTTTGAACTTGCAAGACTTAGGCCTATTACTTACCCAGTAATGGGAACAGTCGCATGTGACCTGAGGAGAATGCTCAGAAATTACTTCAATCAAGCAATAATGACTAGAATAACTAAGTCAATGAATTAGCAGAGAACACTGAAACTATTTCACTGTAGAACTGATAATAAAAGAAATGTAGGGATTAGAGTTAGTAAGCAGAATGTTGATGTTACATGCCTTGAAAATATAGAAATGATAATCCTAATATAACTTTGGAACAGGAAAGGAAAAAGAAGACAAGTGGAATTGATTGTCTCATCTGGAGTAGCTGAGAGTAAAAGAAGATACATTAAGTCTGACATAACATAATGGAAATACAAGCATATTTAACATGTGAAGGCAAGCCCTAAGAAAGATAAGTTTTTGCTAAGATCAGTAGAAGAGGAGAGGCGATGAAAAAATGGTGGAAGGAAGAAATATGATAATTTTATCATTGTTTTCAGGTAGGGAATAAGTATTGTATAGAAAAATTGAAAACCCAAAAAGAGTTGTGTAACATTATAAATATGAAGTTATAAATATAATATTATAAACACAAATTTATAAAATGCAAGCCTTCCTAACTATGTGGTGAACTACACATAAAAATCTAAACAGATTATATAAGAAAAGATTTTTTAAAAACTGCAATAAAGAAAGCAGAAACATTTGTCATACTATTAATTGTAAATGAGCCTCACTCATAAAGGGAAAAGATCAATTTAATGTATTCATGGTGGAATCTTACCTCTCTTCATATTTTCTCTCTTGTGTGTCTTAAATAGAGCCCAAGGAAGATGGGAGTTAACAGAAAGGAATGAAAATCCAATAGTCTTCAATACTGAAATAGACAAAAAAAATAAGACTGGACTACTTAAACAGGTATGAACTGTTTGTAATTGGATAAGAAATGAATCCATTTTTAAAGAAAACATCACTTGATAGAAGACTTTTTATACAAAGTGCTGTGGATTAAGGAAACAACTGCATGAGTTTAAGATTTTCATAGAGACTAGAGGAATTATTAGAGTGAAGTTCAGTGTGGAAGGGCATCAAACATAGGCATGTGGACACAATGCTACTGGCAATTGGAGTATATTGAATACTAGACTCTTTAAATATAAACAGTGCTTAGCAATTTAGCAAGTCTCCAGATAATTTAGCCAGACCCTATCTCAAAATAAAAAATAAAAGGGCTAGGGATGTGGCGTAGTGGTTAAGTGTCCTGGAATTCAATCCCAGGTACCAAAATACAACCAACCAATCAACCAACAAACAATCAATCAAAAAAATAAACAAATCAGAAAAAACCCAAAACAAAACCCCCACAAAACTACTGATCATAGATTAAAATAAAACCAACTGGATTGTATATATACCAGACTCTCAGAAGTTTCCTGAGACTTCCTTATAGGAAGTTTCCTTTTCTATAAGAAAGAAAGGTTAGCTGCAGTAGTTCAACTTTATTCAAAATAATTTTTTAAAAAATTTGGAGCAAATATGTAAAATGCTAGCATTAATTCTGCCTACTAGGTACACATGTTTATCCTATACTTTTATGCTTGATAAGCACACCTGAATTTGCTTTTTCAACAAAAATTGTTTAGTGCATACGATCTCGTTGTTGACTACAGGCACCACATTGTACAGCAGCTTGCTAGAACGCTTTCATTAGGCATATCTGAAACTATTACCCTTTAACCGTAACTTCCCCTCCCTCTAGCCTGACAGCCACCATTCTACTTTCTGCTTCTATGAGAAGGTGGTATCACATGTAAGTGGACCTAAGCAATATTTGTCCTTCTGTGACTTGCTTACTTCACTGGATATAAGGTTGTCCAGGTACATCCCCTTGTTGAATATGGAAGAATGTCTTTCTTTATGAAAGCTGAATAAAGCATTCCACTGTATTATATACCACATTCTCTTCATTCATCATCCATTGCTGGACATCTGGCTTATTTTCATATCTTGGCTATTATGAGTTGACATGGTTTAGATATGAGCCATCCCCTGTGTTAGGCATGGTGGCACATGCCTGTAATCCTAGCTGCTGAGGAGGCTGAGACAGGAGAATCGCAGGTTCAAAGCCAGCCTCAGCCACTTAGTGAGACTCTAAGCAACTTAGCAAATCACTGCTTCAAATAAAAAATAAAAAAACATTTCCTGCACATTGCTATTTGTATTTAAATTAGTACCACTAATTTGAAAAGCAGTTTGTCAAGGTGTATATCAAGGGCCTTACCTATTTATATTTTTTGACTTGGTATTTTTTGGGGGGTGTATTTGGCCCATGTTTTATCTATAAATGAAAAGATACACTGGAAAAAAATCATTATCTTTTCTCTTAAAATATTTTTTTGTCCTAGTGACATTATTATGATACCACTTTCATCAGGTAAATTAAAGCGCAAATATTTTAAAGGAATTTTACAAATAATTAAAATTTTTGTATTCTTCCTTAATAAATAGATTGACATGAATGCCCTTACATTTTGGGGTCTTAAGCAATAGGATTCAATGCAATTAAAAATCACAAAGAGGCCAAAGTTAAAACAAAATTAGAATAACAGTCAAAACAATTGAGGTGCTCTATCTATAGGTTGGGAAAGTGCTCCAACCTCATTTGACTTCCACTAAGCACAGCACATGCACAGCTGCTGCCCAATTGGAAGCTCTCAAATATTTTTGTTTTAATGGGAAATTTAAAATGATTTTTACTTATCATTAATAATATAAATGGAAACAAAGATTACAAGTTTCATTGACCTGAATGACCTAGAACACAGACTTGAAGAGCTAGGGTGTTCTTGACCCACCATGAGGAAATAAGGACCTAATCCAAGCATTGTGTGCTTTACAGATGGAAATATTGGCCAAGATCCAAAGGTGTTAAAGGACTTGCCCAAGCCATAAAGCTGGTAGGTTGTAGAGCTATATTCCTGCCAAGAATACTTTTGAGTTTTAATGATATTTAAGAAAAGGCAATATGGGTGGGAAAACTTGTTAGAAGAAAGAACACATAAATTTCAGTGGGGATGGGAAATGGGTAGGGCTAGAGAAGTAAAGATATGTAATCCTACTTGAATTTCAAAGTAAGAATGGAGAGGGAGAAACTGCCTGATGTCTCCCTTGGGTGTGTCTTTTGCAGAACTAGTAATGATTCACCTCACCGAAGGAGTCTTTAGGGCCATCCTGGTCAGGCCCATAGTTTGTCAAGGCAAGTCTGTTGAAGTCTATGAGTAGAGGTGAGCAGGCACACCTGCTGGGGTAAGTGAGGACATTGGGAATCAGTTTCCCACTACATCCAGTTTTCCTATTCATGTCTTCATCATTCCAGAAACAAAGAAAAGACCATCATACAAGAACTCCCATGTGTCCTGTACCAGCAGCCTCTGCAGCCCAGTGTTGAAGGGATAGCCTATGAACTAGCAGGTTGAGTGCCACAGTCTGAAAGGAAATGCTTCTTTCCACTACTTGATAGCTGGTAATAGTTGTAAGCTTCAAATATGGCTGACAAGGATTAACCACATCCCACCATAAGACAGATTCCTTCGATAAATGCCGTAATCTAGTGATCATTATTTTCTTGCAAGGGTTAGTTGTCTATGTTACCTATATGAAGGCATTTTCATCACGTGCTAGTTCCCTTGTGTCCTCTTTCTTTGGCCTTACCAGGGAAATCAGTCGTACTCAATACACTTGCCTTTTAGTTTCCTCAAGAGTCTTCAGAGGTCCCCTGCAGTCATCATGGCTATGCTTTGCTTTTAAGAAACTATGCAAGTCCTTTTAGTTTCTTCTCCACCTTGCTCACTGGCTTTGAGCCACTGTGGGTGTGTCGGTTCCAACCCTTGCTCAGCTCGATTTTAGTATTACTTATGCACCTTTCTTCAGCCTGTTCCTTTTCCTTGCCTACTCCCCTTCCTCTAGTCTCTGACAACAACCTCCTGTCTCCCCCACTTCCTTCTTCTATGGCTCCTTAAGTCAGTCTCAGACATCCTTCAACTATTAAAAGTACATGAAATGCAATCTCATTTTAATGCCAAATAGGTTCACATAACCAAGGCTTCATTATCCAGGTGTTTGTCATTATTAATAAAGATTTTTAAATGATAGGTTGACTCTCTTTGGGTCAACCTGTCATTTCTTGGACCAGATTTTTTACTCTCCTATTTACTTATATCTGAGATCTTTTATCCCAAACTCTTTTATGTTTAACTAATATATTTTTTTCCCAAATGAGTTTGCCAGAACATCAAAGTGGAAAAAAATAAATAAATAAAAACAAAAACGTTTTGGTCTTCTCAGTGGTGTTAGGTTGCCTAGACTGCCATTAACACCTGTCTCTTTATTGCTACCTCCTGGAGAAATGACTATAAGTCTTACTCATGAATCATCTGAACTAGTTCTCTGAGGAAAAGGAAAAGATGGGAATATTTCATAATTGTTCTACATTATAGCATTCCATTTAATGCAGAAAGGGCAAGTTGCCTGAATGTATAACAAGACCTTTGGGATTGTTTCTTACCACATTATGTGTTACATATTACATATTATATATCGCAAGGAAAGCAGATTTTGGAAATGAAAGGTACACTGACTATAAAATTTACCAAAAAAATCATAATTAAAATATTGATCTAGCTTTTCACAGCATATGGATTTAATTGCAGAATGCACAGAATATTTAGTGGAAATTTGAAGTTTATACACTACAAAACATGTTAAAATTTTCACTGTGATACCTTTGAAACAGCTTCTATATTTTGAGATGGAATTTGGAGGATTCTCTCACAATTTTCCTTTCTCTTCATTTATTACTCCAGTTGTTCCTCTCAATTTCTTTTCTTTTAGTTCCAAATGAAGGAATTTTACTTTAAATTTATTCTTTCATTGCCGTCTTTTGTTACTCTCAGAGTTCTGCCCGGTGTTCCCAGTAAAGCATGACTTTCTCCTGATTTGTCATCCTTCTTCTGAGTAAGGAGGCTTTCTTGAATTTTAAGGTGGGAGGGAAAGTCAGCAGGAGGGATTTAGCAGTCATTGCCTTTGCATTTATGAAAAAGGTTCCTGTTCGGTCAAACATTTTTGATGGTGAAGTTGCCTAAGGCAACAGCACTTTTGGACCTCAGTACTTTTGACTTCACTGTTTCTTCTGCCTGGAACATTCTTTAGCTAATTTTGTATGATGAAGTTCTTCTCTCCCTTCGTATTTCAGCATAAATGTCACTGACTCAGAAAAGCTTTTGTGTTCTTGAACGAGGTCCCTTCTTGTCATAGCAAACTGTTCATTCCCTTTCGAAAATAATCACATTTGGCAGTTTTATTTATTAACTTGCTGAATTATTTGTTGCTAGAACAAACTACAGGAAGCTGCCAAACTAGTTTGCTGACAAGTACGCTGATACCTTTTGCAGTTTCTGACATAGAATAAATAAATCAGTTTGCATCTTCTTGGCGAATGATTATTTCAGTTGGTCTGATGTTTATCTAGTTTAAAAAAACCAACATACTTTTCATTTCATGCTTCTGAAGTTCCTGCTCTAATTATAGTTATTTCCCCCCATTTTATCTTATGTATTTCATTTAATTTGTCATTTCATTCTGGATGAGATTAGTTAAAATACAGTATCAATATTTAGGTTACCTTTCGATATATTTCAATAATTTTCTTTTTCCTAATTTTATCTGTTTCTAAATGCTAAGGTATTCATTTTTATTTTTTTTTTTTAATTTTTATTTTTT